>JAVTVY010014454.1:0-69389 GCA_036873755.1 Hanleya hanleyi
TGGTTGGTTTGATTGGGCACTCCATCGTATTACAATGGGCACAGGTCATACAGAGTACGCCGTGCAACCCGTTCCCCCACACCGCCCTACACATGCTCCCTCCTACCAATGACGCATAGCCATCGGTAATTCCCCATTATATCTTCTTTACATCTGTATCCATATCATCTAATGTTGATCAGGTCCCATACAGAGTATGCCGTGCAACGCGTTCCCCCACACCGCCCTACACATGCTCCCTCATACCAATGACGCATAGCCATCGGCAATTCCCCATTATATCTTCTTGAACCCCATGGTGTTCACCTCCTTTCCCAGATGAGGTGCAAAGTAGGCGGACCTTCCAAATTGAATTTTGAATGGTCAGTGGATGAACCACGAGACATTATTATCATGATATTAAACTCTTGAGACAATATCTTGCAGCATTGCATACACTGTTCAGTGTATATATCATTTGGCTTTTTTGTCCAAAGATAAGCCGATATCGGCCCTATAAGCGTTGGGAAAGACTTAAGTCATGTGTCACCTTAGTGATCATGGATATGAAATACACAATGCGGTATTTGACTTGTGTAAAATCGAGGAGTCATTAGATGATTTAGAACATTCATGAAAAATATGCATAAGCTTACTTCACCATAAATAAAGGCGTATCATTAGATTATTTAATTTTATAAGGTCATTACCATATAAATAATACAAACCTGGAGCTGTTCCTTCTTTCTTTTCTGTTTCTGATTTTTTTTCTGTCTGTACCAAAGTGGCAATCCATCAACTTCTTCCCAACAACCATAAAAGGGAAACCATCAAAACTAACACGACAGTTGATGACATCACGACGATCTCCCCAATAGATATTGTGACTTTCAAGACCTGCAACAAGTACATACAAGAACATGTAGTACAGATGTAATTTAGACTTCATCAACAGTATGAATACATGTATAACATAACTTTCCAGTGGAGGGGTGGGGGAGGAGGATATACATGGCATCAATACAAACTGCATACAGGGATGACATCAGTTATCACAGCCAATATTCAATGGCAGACCAGATACATGTATACATGATGACAATACCCAGAGAATAATTTTGGCTGTATAGTCCATGATCTGATGTGTGTCAAGTATAAGTTCATTAAGCCAGACATTATAAGGCCGCTGATAAATGATGGCTCGTTTCCCGTAACCAGTCCTCATCTATATTTTGAGGGCAAATAATTAAAATCCATGAGGGATTTACATTTTCATGAGTAAAACTTGCTGATTTTCTTCATATTTGTATACAATTGGTTTGCAAGTTAATAATTAATAATTATTGCACTCAGCATGTGTATTTTTACAAGCAAGGTTACGAGAAACCAACAATTAATTAACAGTGGCTTCATCATACTTCAAATTTGAACCACTGATCCAGAAAAAATAAGTCAATCTCACTGATTTTTAATAGACTTTGATGTTCCTAGTCATACATGTAATCATATGTTGGTAACAATGAATTTATGATAAATTGACACAGTTTGACCTGGTGACCTGGAAAAATGTGTATCAATATCATTGATATTCAATAGGTCTCTGATCTGCGACCAAATTGCATGAATATTGTAAGTTTGCCCTAGCATCTAGTCATTCTTGAGAAATTGTGGTAATGAGAAATCGAAGACGTACAGACAGATGCACATGAGGACGATAACAGGACTTATACGCATGCACGAGGGCTGAAAATTGGACCTGATATATTCCTGAAAATCTGTGACCATTAAAATATTAGACTATCGACTATGAATATGAGATTCCCCCCACTTCCAATCATGGTAATTACTGGTATATACCGGCTTTAGTGAACCGAGTGTTGTTCTCATCAGTGTATTTTGGAAAATGCTGAAAAGCGTATGCCCGAGGATAATATGCCACTTCAATTAATTCCTGGATTTGAATAAATGTTCAAAACTGAGAGTGCAAGGATGAGACACGATAACAAAGAGACACAGACTTTGGTCAGTGTTTACAAATTATACACAATATGGAATATAAGCCCCTGGAAAATACAGAAATAAACAGGTTAGCATGCAAATATTGACATCTATGCGATTAATTTATAAACGTATACAATTTCGGCAACTGATTTTAAACAATACATTCCTGGTTTGTTCCAAAGGATGCCTGTGTGAAGACGGCTACCTGTACAACAAAAGTTGTCGCCCATGCTTCATGAGATCAACCGGATACCTACGGCGGCTCACGTACTGAAAGTGGGTTTTTTGGACTGTAGATCCATTTACACAAGATATTTGAACCAGTCAAGAAGAATAAAAGAGTGATAAAGACATAAAGAATTATTCTGAAACATTTGAAAAGCCAAGGCATGCAAGAAATTTCTTAATTTTTCCCATGTTATTTTGCTCATAACATTATGGTGCGCTAAAGTTACTCATGGTAAACATTTTATGATGGGAAGGAAACGGTTCGGAAACATGGTCGATTTCCAAAATGTCGAGCCCAAATTTGTCTTATTATTTGGTACATGAAGAAAATTTGGAAAATAGTTCAAATTCAGTGTCAAGTGTATGGTTAGAAATTAATCGCTTATGTCTGTATGGTACCTTTCTATTTCTGTATTTTGCAGGAGCTTATTCCATATTGTGTAAAATTTAAACTGACCAAACGTTAGCTATAGAACCTTTGCTGTGCACATGTAGGTGGGCGTGGCTGTTTTCCCTACACAGCTGTAGTTCCTTCCCTTTACATTTCATCCCAAGAAGTTTTGAGTTTCGAAACGTTTCGGAGATTTAACGGCTGCACATACAAGAACACAGTAGCTGGTGATAATAAAATGTGTACCTCGTTATTCTCCTTGTAGTCTTTTGTCACTTCCCTCCAAGTTATAACTCTCGGTATTCCCTCATCCTTAAGTTATCATCAATTGTTCAAGATTCTCGGGGTTTTGAATAAACAGCCGACGGCCATTCAACCGTCAGTCATGTAAATTGCCTTTGCACGGACTTTGCCGGAGATGGCGGTGTCATTTGAACACAAGCCGTGGGGCGCATGCGTGATTTTTCGGGCCAGTTCGATGACATGCACGCATCGCTATCTTTGTTATGCCGACATTTAAATATGTCTATTAAACTCTGTGAAGGCGTGATTAAAAGATGATATCTCAAGAACGAGGAATTATTAAGTGTTGAGAGTTGGCAGGCGGCGAGAAAGACCAATGCAGAGGAAAACGAGGTATAGTTTATTACTATTCGCTGCCGTTCTATTTCGTGTGCAGTTAGGATATTGGAAGTGCAATGTGTGGGATGTATTGTGTATAGGAGGATCCTGGGCTGTAGTCGATCACACAGTCATTCGAGACTACAACCATTCCTGGGCTAACCAAACGTAACACAGCCTTACACTGTTACACAGCTACATATAGTAGGCTCCATGCAGGAACTAATTGCACCGCACCCCACAACTAAACGTCACTATCTTTTGGCATACGCTTTTCAACAGTTCTCAATACCATGCTGTTTGAAATAACAACAACACTCAGTGCACTACGGTAAGCAGCCTTCATTCACGTACAACTACAAGTACATTGGACCGTAACTTATGTTTCGACTTACCGCCTTGGCCAAAGGATTTATCCACCTTGTAGATAGTAAACTTGGCCGTGGATATCTCTTCGAACTGAGTTATAACCTCATCAACCTCATCGATGGAGCGAACAAACCCAAGGGATAAATCAGATCGAAGAGAAAGTATATCGGCCGCTTGTATGCACGGCCATGTTCGCCATGGCCATGGTGCTGTCACATTCTGTCAGAGTGTCACTGTCTTTCCCGCGGTGTTCATCTCGATTCGACGACGTACACATATATTGATGACGCGTGCTAATTAATATTCATGAACCTGGAGAACAGGTTGGAATCGTGCCACCAGCTGTACACTCACACAGTACTACTGCACATACTGCTCACTCCACATTGCTTGCTAAACTACGTTTATCGTGTATACCTATACTTTATAGCTGTATATTTACCTGCCACAAAATTTTATTTTTTCATGAGAATCGAACCAATGCTGTCTCTTTCAAGTGGGCATGAATATGGCAGTTGAAAATATAATAATATCATCAGTCAACTGCCAGGGTTTCAGTTTCAGTTTCAGTTTTATTAGGTATCCATGTCAGTTATATCAACTGTTTTACAATGGAGCCAATAACATTAAAAATATAGCAAACTAGGTAGGATAATAAACAAAAACGAGTAGATATATTTCGGCATTTGCGAGCCAAAAAATTTCCAATATACTGTCTTCAGGACGTCCATTTTACTAAGCGTATGGAGAAACAGATTAAGTCAGAATGGGAACTAAAAGCTATTGTGAGCCCTTATAGGAGTAACGCCAGAGGAGTCGCCATTCTTTTGAATAATAACTTTGAATTTGAAATATTAAGGACAAAAAAGGATACACAAAATGGAAATTATCTCGCCTTGGAAATCAAAACACCAGATTTAACTTTCATACTACTTTCATTGCATGCACCCAATACAGACAATCCGGATTTTTTCTCTACTGTTCAAAATTCAATAGAAGAATGGGGCAATCAACATTACATCATCTGTGGGGATTGGAATCTGGTACAGAACCCAAATATGGATCTATATAATTATGTGAGAGTAAACAACCCAAATGCTAGAGAGACAGTACTAGAAATGATTGACTACTTGGATTTAGTCGACCCATGGAGAGAGCATCACCCTGACGTACGGAGATACACCTGGCGACAGCCAAACCCGGTAAAACAGGCACGTTTGGACTTTTTTCTTGTCTCCAGAAATCTTATACATGCAATTAGTAAGACTGATATTCTACCTAGTTACAGATCTGATCAGTCCATGGTTAAGCTGGTGTTGCAATTTACAGAACTTAAAAAGGGAAAAGGGGCATGGAAGTTTAATAATTCACTACAACGGGATAAAGAATACATTAACATAGTGAAAGAAACTATAAAGGATAAGTTCAGTATAAGTTAGACAACCGAGACATACAAGACACACCAAACTTCAGCATTTCAGACCAATTATTTTTCGAGATGTTACTTATTAATATCAGGGGGAAAATATCCTACTCATCTTTTAAGAAAAGGGAACGAATAGAAAAAGAAAAAGCGTTAACTGAAGAAATAAATAACCTGGAAAAATCTTTGGATAGTGCTACAAACCAAGACGTGAAGACAAATTCAATTGATGATGCACAATTAAACAAACAGTTACAGGACATCAATAAGATGAAAGTTGACGGTATTCTTACAAGAGCAAAAATACGCTGGGCTGACAAGAGTGAGAAACCAACTAGCTATTTTCTCAGCATGGAACATAGAAATTTTTTGAACAAGTCCATAACCAGAATTGAAAATGCTAGTGGAGAAGATCTAAGAAATCAGGAAGAAATTTTGAACGAAACTAAACTATTTTATAGAAAATTGTATACGCAAAAAGATATTAGTCCAATAGATCTAGAACAACTTTTCGAAGGCCTGAATGTACCAAAATTATCGCAGCAAAAATCAGATAAGTTAGAAGGAGACCTTAATTCCGAAGAAATTTTAGCTGCTTTAAAATCCTTAAAAAATGAAAAGAGCCCTGGGCCAGATGGTTATACTGCCGAATTTTACAAGTTCTTTTGGAGAGATATCGGTGAATACTTGATAAAATCGTAAAATTGATCTTATAGCACAGCATTTATTAAAAATTTGGCGACCGATAACGTTGTTGAATGTGTCATATAAGATTGGGTCTGCTGCTATCGCACATCGTATTAAAACGTGTTTGCCAGATATTATTAGTGAAGATCAGAAAGGTTTTATTGCTGGAACATTTATCGGAGAAGCAACTAGATTAACTTATGACATAATGCAACATACTGAGACAAATCAGATCCCCGGAATGATTCTTTTGATTGACTTTGAAAAAGCCTTCGGCTCGGTTGACTGGAACTTCATACAAAAAACAATGGAATTTTTCAATTTTGGGAATTCTATTCGAAAATGGATGGAAATATTTTATAAGAATATACAATCGTCCGTGCTTGTCAATGGATGTAATTCTTTCTTTTTTTCAGGTGTCACGCGATTGTCGCCAGGGTGATCCTCTCTCTCCGTATTTATTTTTACTGTGCGCAGAAGTACTAGCAGTCTTGCTCAGAAACAGCAAAAATATTAATGGAATAAAAATTAACAATATGGAATTTATTTTATCCCAATATGCAGATGATACAATGATTTTCCTTGATGGATCTCAGAAAAGTTTAAACTCTTGCCCGGAAATTCTTGATTTCTTCGCTAAGTTTTCAGGTCTAAAAATAAATTTTGACAAAACAAAAGTTATATGGAAAAGAATAGCGATAAAAAATACAAATTGAAATGGCAGCTTGATTGGTCACAGAGCTCTTTCCGTTTGCTAGGTCTAGAGTTCACGTTAAATCCAGGAAAAATGGTTGAGCGAAACTATAAAGATAAATTAAAGTCGATTGAAATGTCAATGAAATTATGGTCAAAGAGAAGTATCTCGCCCATGGCCAGAGTAGTTATTTTGAAATCATTGCTGTTGCCTAAAGTAAACCATTTATTATCATCTCTGCCGGACCCTCCACAGTCAATAATAAACTCTTTCCAGAAGAGCTGCTTTATCTTTGTCTGGAATGGAAAACCCGATAAAATATCTAGAAAACAGGCGATTAAAGATGTAAAAGATGGAGGCCTGAATATTCCCTCTATAAAGCACTTCATTCAGGCACAGAAAGTTTCCTGGCTAAGAAGATTACTAAACGGTCAACAAAAATGGAAAGATTTGTTTTTAGAGACTTTTCCTGATTCTCTGGATCCTTTAGAAATTGACTCCTTTGCTCTAGAAACTTATATAATTAAATTAGTGATCAATCCTTTCTGGAGAGAAATGTGACCTATACAGAGCCCGCACCCTCAGCTTTCCGAAAAGAATTTTTATGGCAAAATGACAAAATTTCTTCAAATGGCAAACCATACTTTTACAAACACTGGTTGAAGGCTGGAGTCAAATTTGTCAACGACTTATTAGACGAGGCGGGAAAGTATATATCATATACAGATTTTGTTAACATACACTCCTGTCGGACAAATTTCCTTGAATTTCATGATATCATGAAATCAACAAGAGAAGCAGCAAAAAAACTGCACATTGACAAATTTAGCAAAGATTTCTATACCCCCTTTATTCCCCCAAATATCTTCTCATTGACCAGAATCAAGAAAGGTTGTAAACTTTTTTATAAAATCTTGATGAACAACACTTTTGTTAAGTCGAACGCCAACGTTCAATGAACCAATCAAATGACAGAATCATTGCTGGTCGTATAGTAAATGTTTTTGTGAGCTGGTCATATAATAAATGTAAATATAAACGCCGCGGGTATGATATATCAGGCATGAATGAAAGTCTACCGGTGATCTATCTATCTTTAGGGCAATTTCGTTGCAAGTTGGTTTATTCTCAAGTCAAACGATTTTAATCAGTGTTTCAATTCTAACCTTTGTTTTAATTTGTGGCATTCCAGATATCAATGAAATTAATAAGAATCACGAAAAGTTAAGTTGATCAGTGGTCAAAGTCGTCCGTCATGTTAAAAAGACTATGCTCTAGGGATTGGCCAGATTAAAAGTTGCGGTCCCTATGCGTCGTCAAGCATACGCTTGCCCGGTGAGTCGCTCAGAGGATTAACAAATATTGCCGGGTGGCTACCAACAAAACAAATAACCGAAGAATGAGCTATATTGCATTATTATATTTATTAGAGTGTCTCCCTATATGAATTGTAATGAGATAAAACTGCATATTCCCCGGTCACGTGGATGTATATTGCCCGCTGAAACTGCATATTCCACCCCCATGAAATATACACCAAAGGGAGATAATTACAAACAGCCGATCACGGAGCAATTCGTCGAGCTGATTTTAGCTGCAGAATACAGCAGAAATAAATATTTCCCCCATCTAATTGTAAGTAGAATCGTACCCAAGCACATTATTGGAGTAACTAACAAGCGTCATCGAACAACTATACGTGCGTTACGAGATTTACACGATAGTAGTGAAGCATCTCCGAATCAGTGGAATCTCGTGCATGATAAATTATTTTGCAACTTGCAGGCGGTTGCCCACTGAAAACAAAGATTGCGCTCTGGCAAAATAAAACATAAAACAATATTTTGCTCGAGGGATAATAGATTAGCACAGAGTTAAGTTGATAAATATAATAATGAAATTATTGCCTTGTTGTGAGTGGAGCATACAGTTTTTTTGCCCCTCGGCTGTGCATATAGCCCTCGCCTGCGGCTCGGGCAATATGCACATCCTCGGGGCAACAGAACTGCAGATTCCCCTCACACCAAGGCAATATTTTCATATTACCTTGTCGGTACTTGGCTGACTGAACGTTGATTGCTTCTGTAGTCTAGTTTCCACGCAGTGAAGCATGCAAATTATGTAAATACTATTCAAGCTCCAGCTACAATATGTATTGCTTGCCATCGCCAATGTAATGATGGTGTACGTTGTTTATTCATCGATAATTTGTCTGTCAAAAAATAGGTCTCTCAAGACGAGTTTACAGGTATAAAATTGGTCCTTTAGTACCTGAAAGGAACCTCTAAAAATGCTTCAGATCACGGGAAATGAACTTTTTTCGATAACCAATTATAGGCTCGTTTAGACCTACTATTGTTCGCAAAATCATCCTTAGCTAGGCTGCGGTGAATTAGACCCATTATCGCTGCCCGATTCAGAAATAATTAGCAAAACACTCCAGGAAATCTCGCCAGTTCTAGGCCACTCCCCTCGCAATCATATGTCAGAATAGCCCAGCGCGGAGAGTGCCAAAATACGTTTTCATGCCCAAGATGGTTGACGAATGGCAAAGCTACATCCGCAGGGCGTAACTTTGTATAGAATTTGCCGTTATAGATGATTAGTCAGCAACGTAAATCATGTTCGATATTCCGGAACATTGTAGGACAATATTTCGACAGGGTTAAATATAAGGTCCAGTATACGGTCAAGAATACTGTATTCTAAGTTAGATTTTAGTATTTTCGAACGTTCTCATCTGCAGTGTTAGCGAACATTCTGGGAAATCACATGAACTTCTACACGTTTCAGTCTTAGTACAGCATATATATGATTGAATACTTTCTTCCTCCTGGATTTGGATTCAGATTATTCAGCGTAAAGATGCCAATTTTGTCGGGAAAGGATATTGGTCCGTAAAAGTTGTACAGTTTTTCGTTTTGTTTCCAATATTGCTGAATATGATGTATAGACTAAGCTAGAGGTTATAAAAATATACTGCAACGACGTATTTCCGAAACTGTGGTGGGTGGATGACTTCTACATACGCAGGTGGAAGCACAATGTGAAAACATCATTTAATAACGTTGGCGATTCTCATCTGGCTGATTTGCCTCCACTTTTACAGATAAAGCTGACTGAAATCTGATATATGTGATATTCTTATGGCGGCCATCTTAGAAAACACCGCCTATATCAGAATCCACCATCAAACTTCAATGTTCACCGAAAAATAGTAACAGAGTCCCAAAAAGGTAACACCACTATGTCCCTATGCTTGAAGCCCCGGAGAGCTTTGAAGAGATAAATGCAGGCTATAAGGGAATATTTTCATTACATATATATTCTTATATTTAAAATAATTGAAGTTTGTACAAATGTTCGAACACTTGTTTGTTGGTCACGTTACCCCAGACAAATGAACACTTTTCACAGAGAGATACAATTGTTTGTTAATGGGTTGCGAAACATAGAAACATTGAACCTTCAGCATACCGTACTCAACTTTCTCGAATTACAACGTCAGTTCAGTCAGATGTTCTTTCCAAGTTAGACGTCGATCTATGGTAACTCCAAAGAATTGGTTTCTTTGACAAGAACAGTGTTGAGCATAAGAACAAACCATTCGCTTGCTCTGTTAAGTTTCTGTGCAGAGTCTATCAACATACATATTAAAATATTGAAAATATTGAGACTAACCTTATTTTCTCTCAAGGATTTTAGCACAATTACATGAAATCAATATTTTAGTTGATCTACATTTGTTCCAGATCAATCCTGTGTATTGTCATCAGCATATATAAAAATTGTATATACCGCTCAAATAAAACCTCAATATGATTGTCTCCCAACTTCCTCTCCGTTTCATCCAATCTAATTAAAATTAAATCCTATCTGCTCCCGAACTTGGATATGTCGATTGAAGGATCTAACAGGCTTGCAGTAGCTCGAGTATCAACCAATCCTGAGAACGCTTCATAGTGCTTTGAAGTGAAGATTAATGATAGAGAATTTTTGGTTGGCTCAGTCGACCTGGACGCCGCACTGGGATCTTTTCATGTTACCGCGGTTCCGACATTGTGACACCATAATACGTGGTAGATATATGGACTGTTCATTGGTGTAAACATTGTGGTAAACGGACATGGTGACTCCATCTCCCCTCCCCGACTGCAAGTGGATTAGTCAAGATGCGACCATGATGCCATTATGCTATTAAGTATCCATGGTATGGGCGCCCAAAACATCAAATTCAATTGAAATACGTAAGATCCTAAATAGCGATATCTACGATTGGAGAGCAGTGATAGGATGACAATTTATTAAGATTGCGTCTCCTCCCTCTCCCTGGTTATATGAACCGCCCCTAAAACTAACCACAAGAGCGCACAAAGAGACACCCGTTTAGAAAACACATCCGGCCAAGGAAATGTTCCCTGTATAACCTGGGTGTGTCCATGAAATTCAGCATTCCTTAAAGTTAATCTAGTTATTAGGTTCCGATCGCATGCGAAACAAACCGGCCATTCTAGTTCGAATAGTTCCGTTCGTCAAAATATAAATCAGTGGGTTAATGGCGGAGCTACGATACACGAGCATGTATGCACAAATGTAGATAGAGAGAGAAATACAACCCTCACAAAGTCTCTGAAGCGGCCAGACAAAAACACAAAAACACCACAACGATAAAGCTCGTGGTCCACGAACATTGCTGGTTCTGGGTTCTTATCCTGGACATTCCTGGGGAACGTTCTTTAACTGATGGTCTAACTGTTTGAGAGAGATTGATCTGAATATTGGTTAGGATTATTGAGCTCTTACGATTACCTTGCATTCTTTTCTTCATCGAGAGTAGAAGGGCAATATAGGCGGCAACCAGAAATGCAACGGGTGGACAATAAACTGCAATAACTGATGGGATTACACCGTACCGAGGGCGGAAAGCACACCCCCCGTCTACCAGAATACGCGGTCCGTCGCTGACGAAATGTCCGAGGATGACTGCCGACCAGATTAGAGAGCCTAAGATCCACATGACCACCGATATTATAACTGCTCGACGTTTGGTGAACTGGGTTCTGTAGAGGAGAGGAGTCGTAACACACTTGTATCGGTCATAGGCGGTGGCATTAAGTAAAAGTACTGATACATACGTCAGCCAGTAGTCTACAAATCTTTTTGTGAGCTGATCATATAACACATGGCAGTGTGACTAACGTCACAGGACCTACGAAGTACAGTAGGCATTAGGACTCGAACGCGAACTGAACTCTTGGAAATCCCCACCCCCAGTTGAAATCCCGCCTATATTAAGATGGGCACCGCCCAAGTCAGAATCGCCAGTGATTTTCATCAAAAATCACCAGAAATTTTCATCAAAAGTAGGTCAGCTCAGAACTTGTTGGTAACAGTCTCCTAATGCGCCTTCATTCCAAAATAAATAACGATCGCCGATTTAATTTTACAATTGTTTAATTAAAGGAAACAGATTGAATAATATGGGTTCAGTAGATTTCAAGCTTTACGTGTGAAAATACATTTACATCTCTTTAATGGTTTTCAGTGCCCTTGTACAGGATCAAAACAACTTTTTGAATCACATTATTTTCCCAACAATACAACAAATTTTTATATATAGTACTATAGTAGAAAGGTAGCATTTATGTAGTTTACGGCAATTCAACTCAAGACCAACATCTTCTATGCACATGATAATAATGATTCTATGTCATTCTCCTGAGCATAACCGGTACAAAGACGAATAAATAGCGTCTCTACATCACGTTGTTATCTAGATATATGAGACAACACATTTTGGGCATCGGCAATCTGATGAATGTACTATTCCGGTTTTCTTGTTTCACATTATATTCTATGGCGGTTGATCGGTGATTTTCTTCATTGATAAACGTTAAACCACCTCAGCTTCGTTGTGTGAATCGAAATTGCTGTGACATACCAACACACTCCGTGGCAGTGATTCTGTATCCCCTGATCAAGGAATCAAAATGGATCAAGATTTGAAATGACAAGAGAAATTTAGACATATTTTGTTTACACATGTAATTTTTTGTTCAAATTATATCCAAGTGTGATATATAGTCAATATTCAAGAGGTACAAAAAAAACCCAAAGTATGTCCTCATATTTTCACATGACAGCTGAGGATAGTCTTCATCCACAAGACTATGAATGGTCCTACACAGAAGCAGATGTGGCACTATATAAGCATCATGCAGAAAGCTTCTATCAGCTTTTTGTACAGAGGTATGGCTGGAAAAAGCTCACACCTTACATGATGCTCTATATAGATCATGTCCCCAGCCTCATGGCTAATTTGCCATTTCCTCTAGCCAGATTTATGGCACAGGGTGGGGAAAATGCCAATTGCAGAGACAACAGTTATTTTTACAATCACACCATGCGCCACGGAGGTAGAAAGACAGACAAGCAAGATCCCATATATGCCACCTTCTTCCATAGATTTAAAAATCTATGCTTTGATATTGATCAGTTTAACACATCAGCTGATACAGATCTTCTCGCTGCTGCATGGGGCTTCATTCACTGAGTTTTTGAGAAAACCCAGTTTTGAAGACAGTGTACAAGCTAGTGAAGAAACCACTGCCTCCACAACTGATATATCCCATGGAAGTGGTAATGAGGTCATGCCTGAGAAGTCATCAGACATCTTTCAGGAAAAGTACTTTCTCCTTGCTGGAAATATTGGACAGACCAAGTTGAAGAAAACAATTACGGAGAATGGCGGCGAGGTTTTGGATGATATACCGAACAGAGTTTCAGCAAAACAGTACATTGTGGTAACCTCGCAATCTGTAAGTAACAAAAACCCTCCAAAAGCTGTCAGACTACACTGTTAAAAGGATTTGGTCAATTTGACCATAACTTCCATGGTTCAGACACGACAGACCATAAATTTTCTGGTCAAATCGCTGTTTGACCATGGCACTGATGGTTCTTCTGACCATACTTGGTATGGCCTGTCGCGTCTGTACCATATCGTTCTAACAGTGTAGCAGTCAGAAGATCATATCCAATAGTTGGTGTCGATTTTGTTTATTCTTCAGTGAAAGACGGCAAAGTGAAGAACCCAAATGAGTGTAGCTTGGGCATGAAAGAAATTCACAAAATTGTGAAAGCAAGAGATTCCTTAGTCAAGGCTAAACACTTCTCACAGAATAATTCAATGCTTTCGCTACTACGAAAAGCTAAGCGTGTAGTTCAGTTGAAGCAAAGAAATAAGAAAAACAAAAGATATATCAATCCAGCAACATACTATGCTATGACCCGGAGGAAGTATTTTGGTCATGCAGCCTTTTCTGGTTTCCATGGGTCCCAAGCACTGACCAAAAAGTTGATGGCAGAGTGGAAAAATCTTACCCCAAGAACTAAGACAAAGTCAGCAAATGATTGGAAACTGCATGTTGAAAACTTCAAATCATCTGAAAAGCATTCACGGTTCAAACGTCATACAAGTGTAAACAAACGCTTACCATTTTGATGCTACTGGGTTTACATGGATGGATGGATGCACTTGGGTGCTCCATCGCACCGCGATAAGCACTGGTCGTGCGATCATGCCGTGCAACCCGTTTTCACCAATCCACTCTTAAACACATCTTGTCATACAGACATGGATAATCCCCACACTCTGTACATATCTGAGACCACTTTTGGGTTAATTCAGATTTTATAATGAGGACAGTTTGTGATGTCTCTATTGTGTGGAGAATTTATTAGATAGATTTGTCCACGTTTCAATGCATTTGAATCAAAGGAGATAACTTGTGGATGCGCTGGACAGCTTGTCTTGAACTATATCCAAATCGCTTGTTTGTAAGTATGTTGATTTACGTATCACAGTTACCAATTACGGTATTTGAATGTGTGAATTCTCTGACGCTCGTTAGATAAATGTTATAGATAGGGTGTTTTATGAGCGTCGATTCATTAAAATGGTGAAATAGTCATATATATAGCGTGAATTTATGTAAGATTTTCTTCAACTTGGTCTGCCCAATTGTAGATGAATGGGTTTGCATGTGGATCACTACAATTAAATGTTATTTTTTGTGGTTTTGTGAAGCATTACAGTACACATATGGTATAGAGTGGTATTGAGTGATGAGTGATTTGTATTTTTCTTTTTTTTTCTTTGGGGGGGGGGGGTACATCATCTCATAGCAAAATCTTTTACATGTAATTCATTTTTGGTATTGTCAAAAGTTGTCTGCATCATGATGAGACTGGTAGAAGAGTAATAAGATAAAAGTATGTGGCAATACGACACGGTATCAGTTATATCTTATTATTCAAGATTAGATAAAAGCTTTTCTGTCATTCCTGTCTGCTGTTGATTCAACTGATCATGCACAGACATGTGCAGATGTGGTAAAATTGTTATGAGTTATTGATTCGATATCCTATGTTGATGCAATCATACATTTTCGTTTGCAAATGAAACTTGGCTACATGTTCATAAAGGAGTGAACACAAAGCATTTCTATATGGGATATTCATATGGGTTAGTTACATGTACTCAATACATTTTAGTGTCACGTATGAAGCTACATTTACATTGATGATCGAAAGTTTGTTCCATCATGAAAAAACAATGCAGCACGTAGCCAGTGTGGTATGTAGTAATATTTACCTTGAGAGGAAGGGCTGTGTGCAGTTAGGAATAGCAATGCCATGGTACATGCAGGACAATATACAATGAGCATAGAGAGACAAACACCAGTATAAGTATATAAGGATAATTAAAATGAGCCATTTCACATTTTTGACAGGAAATGCACCTTAAGTTTTGATATGAACAAATTTGGAGTGACGTTCTTAATCGGGCTCCACGTGAAGTTTCTTCCTTAAAAGACAAACTATTCCTACGAAGTAGGCTACAGATCGCAAATTGTCCGGTAATGAGTGAGTGAGTGAGTGAGTCAGTCCATCCGAGTCCTTTCGTCGGCAAAATAAGGAGAACCATCGACATTAGAACCTTGATTTTTGGCACGAACGTGCATTAGGGCATTGTTACCAACAAATTCTGAGCTGATCGAATTCTGCTGAAAATTTGATTTATAATTTTTTTTTCTATTTATTGATAGCTCAGCGAGTGCACTGTCATGCCCATCGGGAACCCTTGGCTGTATGTTTCACTGTATATATAACACAGTACAAAACGTGATGGGATAATGAAATAGGAAATGCTAATTTTCCATCATTTGTTAGTGCATTTTTCTACACTGCTATTACCAACTTGCCAGCCTACACACAATTCAGTATATTGTTATCTAGATATATGTAAACTGTGGCCTTTAACGTGTATCCTATTTCACATCCTTGAAACATTTCCTCACAGACAACATCAGGCGTCAAGTTCAGGTCAAGTTACAGCTACGCACTCGTGGTGAAATATACTACATCAACCAGTTAAATAACCCAGCAGAAGAAAGATGTGGCATCATCCTTCAGAATAGTCTGCGTGAGCAACAACGATAAAAGTTTACTGAGGGTGAAACAAAGCCATGACGGCATGTTTAAAGGGTCTTAATTTATTTTCTTCGGGTAGAATTTAACTAGATAAAGTAAGTAGACGCTATTTATTCGTCTTTGTACCGGTTATGCTCAGGAGAATGGCATGAAATCATTATCTTGTGCAGAAAAGGTGTTGGTCTTGAGTTGAATTACCGTAAACTACATAAATGCTACATTTCTACTATAGTACTATATATAAAAATTTGTTGTATTGTTGGGAAAATAATGTGATTCAAAAAGTTGTTTTGATCCTGTACAAGGGCACTGTCAAGAATACTGTATTCTAAGTTAGATATTAGTATTTTCGAACGTTCTAATCTGCAGTGGTAGCGAACATTCTGGGAAATCACATGAACTTCTACACGTTTCAGTCTTAGTACAGCATATATATGATTGAATACTTTCTTCCTCCTGGATTTGGATTCAGATTATTCAGCGTAAAGATGCCAATTTTGTCGGGAAAGGATATTGGTCCTTAAAAGTTGTACAGTTTTTCGTTTTGTTTCCAATATTGCTGAATATGATGTATAGACTAAGCTAGAGGTTATAAAAATATACTGCAACGACGTATTTCCGAAACTGTGGTGGGTGGATGACTTCTACATACGCAGGTGGAAGCACAATGTGAAAACATCATTTAATAACGTTGGCGATTCTCATCTGGCTGATTTACCTCCACTTTTACAGATAAAGTTGACTGAAATCTGATATATGTGATATTCTTATGGCGGCCATCTTAGAAAACACCGCCTATATCAGAATCCACCATCAAACTTCAATGTTCACCGAAAAATAGTAACAGAGCCCCAAAAATGTAACACCACTATGTCCCTATGCTTGAAGCCCCGGAGAGCTTTGAAGAGATAAATGCAGGCTATAAGGGAATATTTTCATCACATATATATTCTTATATTTAAAATAATTGAAGTTTGTACAAATGTTCGAACACATGTTTGTTGGGCACGTTACCCCAGACAAATGAACACTTTTCACAGAGAGATACAATTGTTTGTTAATGGGTTGCGAAACATAGAAACATTGAACCTTCAGCATACCGTACTCAGCTTTCTCGAATTACAACGTCAGTTCAGTCAGATGTTCTTTCCAAGTTAGACGTCGATCTATGGTAACTCCAAAGAATTGGTTTCTTTGACAAGAACAGTGTTGAGCATAAGAACAAACCATTCGCTTGCTCTGTTAAGTTTCTGTGCAGAGTCTATCAACATACATATTAAAATATTGAAAATATTGAGACTAACCTTATTTTCTCTCAAGGATTTTAGCACAATTACATGAAATCAATATTTTAGTTGATCTACATTTGTTCCAGATCAATCCTGTGTATTGTCATCAGCATATATAAAAATTGTATATACCGCTCAAATAAAACCTCAATATGATTGTCTCCCAACTTCCTCTCCGTTTCATCCAATCTAATTAAAATTAAATCCTATCTGCTCCCGAACTTGGATATGTCGATTGAAGGATCTAACAGGCTTGCAGTAGCTCGAGTATCAACCAATCCTGAGAACGCTTCATAGTGCTTTGAAGTGAAGATTAATGATAGAGAATTTTTGGTTGGCTCACTCGACCTGGACGCCGCACTGGGATCTTTTCATGTTACCGCGGTTCCGACATTGTGACACCATAATACGTGGTAGATATATGGACTGTTCATTGGTGTAAACATTGTGGTAAACGGACATGGTGACTCCATCTCCCCTCCCCGACTGCAAGTGGATTAGTCAAGATGCGATCATGATGCCATTATGCTATTAAGTATCCATGGTATGGGCGCCCAAAACATCAAATTCAATTGAAATACGTAAGATCCTAAATAGCGATATCTACGATTGGAGAGCATTGATAGGATGACAATTTATTAAGATTGCGTCTCCTCCCTCTCCCTGGTTATATGAACCGCCCCTCAAACTAACCACAAGAGCGCACAAAGAGACACCCGTTTAGAAAACACATCCGGCCAAGGAAATGTTCCCTGTATAACCTGGGTGTGTCCATGAAATTCAGCATTCCTTAAAGTTAATCTAGTTATTAGGTTCCGATGGCATGCGAAACAAACTTGTCATTCTAGTTCGAATAGTTCCGTTCGTCAAAATATAAATCAGTGGGTTAATGGCGGAGCTACGATACACGAGCATGTATGCACAAATGTAGATAGAGAGAGAAATACAACCCTCACAAACACAAAAACACCACAACGATAAAGCTCGTGGTCCACGAACATTGCTGGTTCTGGGTTCTTATCCTGGACATTCCTGGGGAACGTTCTTTAACTGATGGTCTAACTGTTTGAGAGAGATTGATCTGAATATTGGTTAGGATTATTGGTCCATACTTCATGTAAGGAAGCACGAGAGAGATATCCTCTCCTTATTGGCGTTTACGCCAATGGCATTCAACTTTAATAGGGTGGGTGGTGGTGGTTGGAGACCGTGATACATGGACATTGAACAAGGAGTATTTCTGTGACCGGCAGAATGAAGCGACAGAATGGCCGTGTGCTGTCTGTTTTGGGGGAGACGTCAGAATGGCAGAATGAAAATCGTGGTCGAGTAGGCCTTCTTTTATTTTGGCGACGGCACTATGGCACAATGAAGCTCTCTCAATTTATCAAGTATTTACAAATAGGACTATTACTGTGGCCGGCAGAATGAAGCGGCAGAATGACCGTAGTCTCCCTTATTTGGGGAAGACGGCAGAATAGCACAATGAAAATTATGGCCTTGTACTCGTTTTTTTTTATCACGGCAGAATGTCTCAATTAAACTTTCTCAATTGATCAACTATTTAATTAGTCTTTTTTTTATCACGGCAGAATGATCCAACCGATCCAATTCAACATTTCCAACTTATCAACTATTTAAAATATAAAAACTAGAAGGATTTCTCTTTTTTTTGGGTGCACGGCACAATGTCACTTTCTCAATGTATCAAGTATTTAAAATACAAGGATTTCTGTGATCGGAAGAATGAAGTGACAGACTGACCGTACTCTTTGTTAATTTTTTTTAGACACAGGAGGAGGATTTGACATCGATTGAAAAATGTAGGCCTACATATACAGCAAGGCTACCAAAGAGCTCGCCTGGTATTTCCTTCCGATATGTATTATTCTTTCCTTGCCATGCTTCATCCACTCCAGTTGTGTACCAATTCATAAACATCCCCTCCACCGTGAAATGATGGACAATGTGATGGCATGTGTATGGCAAGTTTAGGCTCAATTGTTTTACTTAATTGGAAAGTAAAGCAGAGCCTGTGTTCAGTGATCCGTCAGTTCAGCTACCTGGATAGTTTCTTTGGTCGCTGTTCTATCTCTTAATCTGCATGCATGCGAGACCTTGGAAAGTAAAGCAGAGCCTGTGTACTGATCCGCGAGTTCAGCTGCTTGGGTTCTAAAACTTAAGTATTTTGTGGAAAATACGTCTCGTCACAAATTATGTAAAGATTAGTTGTAAAAATATTTATTGTTATATAAATAGGCCGATTCTCTGCAAATGTTATCATTACCCGAACACATCCTCCAGTGCGGAGGCAAGGAGTAGGGGGAGGGGGCGGTGCGTCCCCCTGTCACCAGGTCTTAAATCCGAGAATGTCTCCTGATCAGTACTCCATTTCTGTGGAGTGTTTGTTGGCGGTTTCAAGTCATAAATCTTTAAGCCATCCGGAATGACCCGAATATTTCAGGGAACATATTTTCGAAGGATCTGGTCTGTTTGATGCTGTGTTTTGTATTGATAATGTTGGTGCATCTTCCATGTAAGGATCACGAAATTGGCGAAGAGTGTCTTTTAGCGGCGTTTGAAACATTTCCATAAGGGGTCGGTGGTCGGGCTGAGAGTGGTAAATAACTTTGCCTGTCGGCCTATACTACTGCGGTAATGTATCTCTTCATAGAAACGGCGTTTGGCAGTGTCAACCAGTGTTAGGGAGGAATGTATGTCAAGTCGAGTGTCAAAGCGGTGTTAGGGAGGAATGTACGTGAAGTCGAGTGTCAACCAGTGTTAGGGAGGAATGTATGTCAAATCGAGTGTCAAAGCGGTGTTAGGGAGGAATGTACGTCAAGTCTAATGTCAAAGCGGTGTTAAGGAGGAATGTGCGTGAATTCGAGTGTCAACCAGTGTTAGGGAGGAATGTATGTGAAGTCGAGTGGCAAAGCGGTGTTAGGGAGGAATGTACGTGAAGTCGAGTGTCAAAGCGGGGTTAGGGAGGAATGTATTTGAAGTCGAATGTCAAAGCGGTGTTAGGGAGGAATGTATGTGAAGAAGACTGTCAAAGCAGTGTTAGGGAGGAATGTATGTGAAGTCGAGTGTCAAAGCGGTGTTAGGGAGGAATGTATGTCAGGTCGAGTGTCAAAGCGGGATTAGGACTTAAGGTTAGGTATGCTTCATAACTATCAGGTTTAGGGTCAGTTCAGCTATAGAAGTCAGATAATTTCTCCACCAAAGCGTAACTAGGGTAATGTCGAAGCTGGGTGTTAGGCATGAGTGCGCTTGAAGTTGATTTTCAAAGCACTGTTAGGAAGGAATATATCTGAAGTGCAGTGTCAAAGCGGTATTAGGGAAAAATGTACGTGCAATCGAGTGTCAAAGCTGTATTAGGGAGGAATGTATGTTTAGGTGAGTGTCAAAGCAGTGTCACGGAATGTATGTCAAGTCGAATGTCAAATTGTTGTTAGGGAGGAATGTACGTGGAGTCAAATGTTAAAGCGGTGTTAGGGAGGAATGTATGTGAAGTCGAGTGTCAAAGCGGTGTTAGGGAGGAATGTACGTCAAGTCGAGTGTCAAAGCGGTGTTAGGGAGGAATGTACGTCAAATCGAGTGTCAAAGCGGTGTTAGGGAAGAATGTACGTGAAGTCGAGTGTCAACCAGTGTTAGGGAGGAATGTATGCGAAGTCGAGTGTCAAAGTGGTGTTAGGGAGGAACGTATTTGAAGTTGAATGTCAAAGCGGTGTTAGGGAGGAATGTATGTGAAGTTGACTGTCAAAGCGGTGTTAGGGAGGAATGTATGTGAAGTCAAGTGTCAAAGCGGTGTTAGGGAGGAATGTATGTAATGTTGAGTGTCAAAGCGGTATTAGGACTTAGGGTTAGGTATGCTTCATAACTATCAGGTTTAGGGTCATTTCAGCTATAGAAGTCAGATAATTTCTCCACCAAAGCGTAACTAGGGTAATGTCGAAGCTGGGCGTTCAGCAGGAGTGTGCTTGAAGTTGACTTTCAAAGCACTGTTAGGAAGGAATATATCTGAAGTGCAGTGTCAAAGCGGTATTAGGGAAAAATGTACGTGCAATCGAGTGTCAAAGCTGTATTAGGGAGGAATGTATGTTTAGGTGAGTGTCAAAGCAGTGTCACGGAATGTATGTCAAGTCGAATGTCAAATTGTTATTAGGGAGAAATGTATGTGGAGTCAAGTGTCAAAGCGGTGTTAGGGAGGAATGTATGTGAAGTCGAGTGTCAAAGCGGTGTTACGGCGGAATGTACGTCAAGTCGAGTGTCAAAGCGGTGTTAGGGAGGAATGTATGTCAAATCGAGTGTCAAAGCGGTGTTAGGGAGGAATGTACGTGAAGTCGAGTGTCAACCAGTGTTAGGGAGGAGTACGTCAAGTCAAGTGTCAAAGCGGTATTAGGGAGGAATGTGTGTCAGGTCGAGTGTCAAAGCGGGATTAGGACTTAGGGATAGGTATGCTTCATAACTATCACGTTTAGGGTCATTTCAGCTATAGAAGTCCAGTGTCAAAGCAGTGTTAGGGAAAAATGTACGTTGAGTCGAATGTCAAAGCGGTGTTCGGGATGAATGTATGTGAAGTCGAGTGTAAAAGCGGAGTGAGGGAGTAATGTACATGATGTCGACTGTCAAAGCGCTGTTAGGGAGGAATGTACGTCAAGTCGAGTGTCAAAGCGGTGTTAGGGAGGTATGTATGTCAAATCGAGTGTCAAAGCGGTGTTAGGGAGGAATGTACGTCAAGTCGAGTGTCAAAGCGGTGTTAGGGAAAAATGTACGTTGAGTCGAATGTCAAAGCGGTGTTCGGGATGAATGTATGTGAAGTCGAGTGTCAAAGTGGTGTTAGGGAGGAATGTATTTGAAGTTGAATGTCAAAGCGGTGTTAGGGAGGAATGTATGTGAAGTCGACTGTCAAAGCTGTGTTAGGGAGGAATGTATGTGAAGTCGAGTGTCAAAGCTGTGTTAGGGAGGAATGTATGTAATGTTGAGTGTCAAAGCGGTATTAGGACTTAGGGTTAGGTATGCTTCATAACTATCAGGTTTAGGGTCATTTCAGCTATAGAAGTCAGATAATTTCTCCACCAAAGCGTAACTAGGGTAATGTCGAAGCTGGGCGTTCAGCATGAGTGTGCTTGAAGTTGACTTTCAAAGCACTGTTAGGAAGGAATATATCTGAAGTGCAGTGTCAAAGCGGTGTTAGGGAAAAATGTACGTTGAGTCGAATGTCAAAGCGGTGTTCGGGATGAATGTATGTGAAGTCGAGTGTCAAAGTGGTGTTAGGGAGGAATGTATTTGAAGTTGAATGTCAAAGCGGAGTGAGGGAGTAATGTACATGAAGTCGACTGTCAAAGCGCTGTTAGGGAGGAATGTACGTCAAGTCGAGTATCAAAGCGGTGTTAGAGAGGAATGTACGTCAAGTCGACTGTCACAGCGGTGTTAGGGAGGAATGTATGTCAGGTCGAGTGTCAAAGCGGGATTAGGACTTAGGGTTAGGTATGCTTCATAACTATCAGGGTTTGGGTCAGTTCAGATATAGAAGTCAGATAATTTCTCCACCAAAGCGTAACTAGGGTAATGTTGAAGCTGGGTGTTAGGCATGAGTGTGCTTGAAGTTGACTTTCAAAGCACTGTTAGGAAGGAATATATCTGAAGTGCAGTGTCAAAGCGGTATTAGGGAAAAATGTACGTGCAATCGAGTGTCAAAGCTGTATTAGGGAGGAATGTATGTTTAGGTGAGTGTCAAAGCAGTGTCACGGAATGTATGTCAAGTCGAATGTCAATTTGTACCTTGTATAGCGTAGTAGCTAATTATTTAGCAACTATCTCCAATTAGAAAGCAGGATTGACTTTGATTGTGACGTTGCAAAGTGACGCTCTCAAGAAAAACATCTTCATTCTGACGCACTTCATTGTGACGTTACAGGGTTAGGCTCACCCTTTCCTTCCATTCTGCCGGTTCAAAGTGCCGGCAGAAGAAAAGTTTCTGATTTTCCATTGTGCCGCTGCAAATCTGCCGTAAAGAACTAAAGTGACTGTGTTTCATTGTGACGCTGCAGCGTCAGCACGAAAAAAGATGGTCTTAAATTTTTCATTGTGACGTGCCATTCTGCCGTACCGAGAAAAAGTAATGTTTCTGATGATCAATTAAACGCTTTATTTCCTTCCATTCTGTCGCTTCAAAGTGCCGGCAGAAAGAAAGTCTTTCATTTTCCATTGTGCCGTTCCATTCTGTCGTAGAGGGAAAAAGTGATTGTGTTATATTGTGATGCTGGTAAGCAGGATTGACTTTGATTGTGACGTTGCAAAGTGACGCTCTGATGAAATACATGTTCATTCTGACGCACTTCATTGTGACATTACAGGGTTAGGCTCTCTTCCATTCTGTCGCTTCAAAGTGCCGGCAGAAAGAAAGTCTTTCATTTTCCATTGTGCCGTTCCATTCTGCCGTAGAGGGAAAAAGTGGTTGTGTTATGTGATGCTGAGAAGCAGGATTTACTTTGATTGTGACGTTGCAAAGTGACGCTCTGAAGAAAGACATGTTCATTCTGACGCACTTCATTGTGACGTAACAGGGTTAGGCTCACCCTTCCTTCCATTCTGCCGGTTCAAAGTGTCGTTAGAAGAAAATTCTCTCATCTTCCATTGTGTCGCTGCATTCTGCCGTAAAGAGGTAAAGGGACTGTCTTTCATTGCGACGTTGCAGCGTCGGTTCGAAAAAATATGGTCTTAAATTTTTCATTGTGTCGTTCCATTCTGCTGTACCGACAAAACAGGTACCTTGTATAGCAACTACCTCCAATTAGAAAGCAGGATTGGCTTTGATTGTGACGTTGCAAAGTGACGCTCTCAACAAAGACATCTTCATTCTGACGGACTTCATTGTGACGTTACAGGGTTAGGCTCAACCCTTCCTTTCATTCTGCCGGTTCAAAGTGCCGGCGGGCAGAAAGAGAGAGAGTCTTTCATTTTTCATTGTGCCGTTCCATTCTGCCGTAGAGGGAAGAAGTCATTGTGTTATATTGTGATGCTGGTAAGCAGAATTTGACTTTGATTGTGACGTTGCAAAGTGACGCTCTCAAGAAAGGCATGTTCATTCTGATGCGCTTCATTGTCAAGTTACAGGGTTCGGCTCACCCTTCTTTCCATTCTGCCGGTTTAAAGTGCCGGCACAAGAAAACTCTCTGATTTTCCATTGTGCCGCTGCATTCTGCCGTACCGAGAAAAGGTAATGTTCCTGATGACAAATTGAAAAGTCAACTTCATTTCCTTCCATTAAGAAGGTGCAAAGAGCGTTGACAAAGACAGAGCTGTACTCTGCTGTACAAAGAAACTACTTTGAACCACATTGTGTTTCATTAATATGGCACTTGTACGGCTGAAAATAAGAGAATGGTGCAGGTTTTCCACCCTCTTATAGTCTCTCTCGTGCTTTCTTACATGAAGTATCCACCGGATTATTGAGCTCTTGCGATTACCTTGCATTCTTTTCTTCATCGAGAGTAGAAGGGCAATATAGGCGGCAACCAGAAATGCAACGGGTGGGCAATAAACTGCAATAACTGATGGGATTACACCGTACCGAGGGCGGAAAGCACACCCCGCGTCTACCAGAATACGCGGTCCGTCGCTGACGAAATGTCCGAGGATGACTGCCGACCAGATTAGAGAGCCTAAGATCCACATGACCACCGATATTATAACTGCTCGACGTTTGGTGAACTGGGTTCTGTAGAGGAGAGGAGTCGTAACACACTTGTATCGGTCATAGGCGGTGGCATTAAATAAAAGTACTGATACATACGTCAGCCAGTAGTCTACAAATCTTTTTGTGAGCTGGTCATATAACACATGGCAGTGTGACTAACGTCACAGGACCTACGAAGTACAGTAGGCATTAGGACTCGAACGCGAACTGAACTCTTGGAAATCCCCACCCCCAGTTGAAATCCTGCCTATATTAAGATGGGCACCGCCCAAGTCAGAATCGCCAGTGATTTTCATCAAAAATCACCAGAAATTTTCATCAAAAGTAGGTCAGCTCAGAACTTGTTGGTAACAGTCTCCTAATGCGCCTTCATTCCAAAATAAATAACGATCGCCGATTTAATTTTACAATTGTTTAATTAAAGTAAACAGATTGAATAATATGGGTTCAGTAGATTTCAAGCTTTACGTGTGAAAATACATTTACATCTCTTTAATGATTTTCAGTGCCCTTGTACAGGATCAAAACAACTTTTTGAATCACATTATTTTCCCAACAATACAACAAATTTTTATATATAGTACTATAGTAGAAAGGTAGCATTTATGTAGTTTACGGCAATTCAACTCAAGACCAACATCTTCTATGCACATGATAATAATGATTCTATGTCATTCTCCTGAGCATAACCGGTACAAAGACGAATAAATAGCGTCTCTACATCACGTTGTTATCTAGATATATGAGACAACACATTTTGGCCATCGGCAATCTGATGAATGTACTATTGACGTATATATTTACGTATATACCACAGTTACCAATTACGGTATTTGAATGTGTGAATTCTCTGACGCTCGTTAGATAAATGTTATAGATAGGGTGTTTTATGAGCGTACGGCAATACGACACGGTATCAGTTATATCTTACTATTCAAGATTAGATAAAAGCTTTTCTGTCATTCCTGTCTGCTTTTGATTCAACTGATCATGCACAGACATGTGCAGATGTGGTAAAATTGTTAAGAGTTATTGATTCGATATCCTATGTTGATGCAATCATACATTTTCGTTTGCAAATGAAACTTGGCTACATGTTCATAAAGGAGTGAACACAAAGCATTTCTATATGGGATATTCATATGGGTTAGTTACATGTACTCAATACATTTTAGTGTCACGTATGAAGCTACATTTACATTGATGATCGAAAGTTTGTTCCATCATGAAAAAACAATGCAGCACGTAGCCAGTGTGGTATGTAGTAATATTTACCTTGAGAGGAAGGGCTGTGTGCAGTTAGGAATAGCAATGCCATGGTACATGCAGGACAATATACAATGAGCATAGAGAGACAAACACCATTATAAGTATATAAGGATAATTAAAATGAGCCATTTCACATTTTTGACAGGAAATGCACCTTAAGTTTTGATATGAACAAATTTGGAGTGACGTTCTTAATCGGGCTCCACGTGAAGTTTCTTCCTTAAAAGACAAACTATTCCTACGAAGTAGGCTACAGATCGCAAATTGTCCGGTAATGAGTGAGTGAGTGAGTGAGTCAGTCCATCCGAGTCCTTTCGTCGGCAAAATAAGGAGAACCATCGACATTAGAACCTTGATTTTTGGCACGAACGTGCATTAGGGCATTGTTACCAACAAGTTCTGAGCTGATCGAATTCTGCTGAAAATTTGATTTATAATTTTTTTTCTATTTATTGATAGCTCAGCGAGTGCACTGTCATGCCCATCGGGAACCCTTGGCTGTATGTTTCACTGTATATATAACACAGTACAAAACGTGATGGGATAATGAAATAGAAAATGCTAATTTTCCATCATTTGTTAGTGCATTTTTCTACACTGCTATTACCAACTTGCCAGCCTACACACAATTCAGTATATTGTTATCTAGATATATGTAAACTGTGGCCTTTAACGTGTATCCTATTTCACATCCTTGAAACATTTCCTCACAGACAACATCAGGCGTCAAGTTCAGGTCAAGTTACAGCTACGCACTCGTGGTGAAATATACTACATCAACCAATTAAATACCCAGCAGAAGAAAGATGTGGCATCATCCTTCAGAATAGTCTGCGTGAGCAACAACGATAAAAGTTTACTGAGGGTGAAACAACAAAGCCATGACGGCATGTTTAAAGGGTCTTAATTTATTTTCTTCGGGTAGAATTTAACTAGATAAAGTAAGTAGACGCTATTTATTCGTCTTTGTACCGGTTATGCTCAGGAGAATGGCATGAAATCATTATCTTGTGCAGAGAAGGTGTTGGTCTTGAGTTGAATTACCGTAAACTACATAAATGCTACATTTCTACTATAGTACTATATATAAAAATTTGTTGTATTGTTGGGAAAATAATGTGATTCGAAAAGTTGTTTTGATCCTGTATAAGGGCACTGAAAACCATTAAAGAGATGTAAATGTATTTTCACACGAAAAGCTTGAAATCTACTGAACCTATATTATTCAATCTGTTTCCTTTAATTAAAAAATTGTAAAATTAAATCGGCGATCGTTATTTATTTTGGAATGAAGGCGCATTAGGAGACTGTTACCAACAAGTTCTGAGCTGACCTACTTTTGATGAAACTTTCTGGTGATTTTTGATGAAAATCACTGGCGATTCTGACTTGGGCGGTGCCCATCTTAATATAGGCAGGATTTCAACTGGGGGTGGGGATTTCCAAGAGTTCAGTTCGCGTTCGAGTCCTAATGCCTACTGTACTTCGTAGGTCCTGTGACGTTAGTCACACTGCCATGTTCTTAAATGATGCGAAAATTAATTATAGAAGAACTGCATATTTCCAGTCTGATTTATAATACAAATAGAGGAAGTTGAAGAATTCAAGTACTAAACTGGAATAATAGCGACCTTCCTCGACAGGAAAACAATTAGATTGAAAATATTTATTTTTTCATTGCACCAAGACACAAATTCCAGCATGAAGAATTTTATTTTCAAAATATACATCCTATTCCTACGAAGTAGGCTACAGATCGCAAATTGTCCGGTAATGAGTGAGTCAGTCCATCCGAATCCTTTCGTCGGCAAAATAAGGAGAACCGTTGACATTAGAACCTTGATTTTTGGCATGAACGTGCATTAGGGCATTGTTACCAGCAAGTTCTGATCTGAAATAATTCTGATTAAAATTAGATTTATAATTAACACTTCAGTATATTGTTATAGATATATGTAAGCTGTAGCCTTTAACGTGTATCCTATTTCACATCCAAACATGTCATCATTGCCAAGAAAACTGTGGTCCGTTTTGCTCCAGCGTTTTATCGCATTTAATGAGTAGGCCTATCAGTTACTGTCCGGCTAAAAATACCCTACTGCATATACCCTCAAAAATTCAGCGCTGTTTGCACAACGAAGCTGAGGTGGTTTAACGTTTATCAATGAAGAAAATCACCGATCAACTGCCATAGAATATAATGTGAAACAAGGAAACCGGAATAGTACATTCATCAGATTGCCGATACCCAAAATGTGTTGTCTCATATATATAGATAACAACGTGATGTAGAGACGCTATTTATTCGTCTTTGTACCGGTTATGCTCAGGAGAATCACATAGAATCATTATTATCTTGTGCATAGAAGGTGTTGGTCTCGAGTTGAATTACCGTAAACTACATAAATGCTACCTTTCTATACTATAGTACTATATATAAAAATTTGGTGTATTGTTGGGAAAATAATGTGATTTAAAAAGTTGTTTTGATCCTGGACAAGGGCACTAAAAACCACTAAAGAGATGTAGATGTATTTTCACACGTAAAGCTTGAAATCTAGTGAACCTATATTATTCAATCTGTTTCCTTTAATTAAAAAAATGTAAAATTAAATCGGCGATCGTTATTTATTTGGGAATGAAGGCGCATTAGGAGACTGTTACCAACAAGTTCTGAGCTGACCTACTTTTGATGAAAATTTCTGGTGATTTTTGATGAAAACCACTGGCGATTCTGACTTGGGCGGTGCCCATCTTAATATAGGCAGGATTTCAACTGGGGGTGGGGATTTCCAAGAGTTCAGTTCGCGTTCGAGTCCTAATGCCTACTGTACTTCGTAGGTCCTGTGACGTTAGTCACACTGCTCATGTTATAAGAAGTCAGATTAAATAAAATGAACTCAAGCGCAGCAAGTATCAAATGTTTATCGACAAATGTGCTTGCATTGGCCATGTTGGCAGATTGTTTAAACTAATATCTTTCATATAGCCTAGCATTATTGCCCTGTAGAATTTTATTGTTTTAATTATCCAACTGTATATATGTTTGTATTAAAAAGCAACACCATTTCTCATTTTTCAGCAGTAATGTTCTATATGCATTTCATTATGTCAAAGTTCTGAACTGTACACAATTTATTGTAATAAAGATAATTTCTGCAGACGATCACACAATCACCTTTTTCGCATCAGTTTGTATGCATCGACAGATTACTGTGAAAATAAAATTTTGAACGAAACTATACTGTGTTCGGTTGTGTAATATTTATCCACTCAGCTTTCATTAAAGCAAGCCAGATCGCAAGTCAGATACATGATGTTGTCTATATTAAGAAGAACTGACTTAAACATTCATTATATATCTTATATCTTAATGTGGGTTAAACATATTCATTATATATCTTTGGCATTGAATGAAATATTGTTGATACTGTGTTGTTAAACTAATTTAGACAAAAGTACAGAAGCTGAAGAGAGAAGACATTTGGAAGCATCATTGGTATATACAAGCATTAACTAGAGGCTTAAACTACATGAATGCTGAGATAGCTTTAACTAATTCTGCTAGGCTGTCTTCATTCAGACCAGACAGTACAGCCTACATGATTTTTACTCTGCAAAGTTTAGGACCTCTCACTGAGCCAGTCACCCAACACACACAGCTGGTTGGTGTTATCTCCTTGCCAGGGAAAAGCTGGGACTATTAATGACAAGTGACAAGCCTTAATGACTTTTAAATCCACTGATAAGGAGGTCCCCTGGCTTCATGGTCATAAAAGGAACATGATACTTTATCCAGGCCCAGTCAATTTTGTTACAGGCCACATCGATGGTATGTATCTATAACAATATACTCAAGTGTTAATTATAAATCTAATTTTAATCAGAATTATTTCAGATCAGAACTTGCGAGTAACAATGCCCTAATGCACGTTTATGCCAAAAATCAAGGTTCTAATGTCAACGGTTCTCCTTATTTTGCCGACGAAAGGATTTGGATGGACTGACTGACTGACTGACTGACTCATTACTGGACAATTTGCGATCTGTAGCCTACTTCGTAGGAAAATGTAAATATAAACGCCGCGGGTATGATATATCATGCATGAATGAAAGTCTACCGGTGACTGAAATCAACCAATACATTTAACTACTGATACGAAATTCCGTTTAATGGCCTCTCTATTGATATATTATCAAATATTGCCAACTCAGGTTAAGAAACACGCGATTGATTTAATTCGATAAAAAAAAATTCGCCAGCGCATAATATTAGCCGAATATACAATATACAAATTGGTATGGTTAAAACATGCTTTATTTTGATGCAATATGCGGTTGTGAAAACACTCTTCCCGTTGTGCTATACAATATATCTTTAGGGAAATTTCGTTGCAAGTTGGTTTATTCTCAAGTCAAACGATTTTAATCAATGTTTCAATTCTAACCTTTGTTTTAATTTGTGGCATTCCAGATATCAATGAAATTAATAAGAATCACGAGAAGTTAAGTTGATCAGTGGTCAAAGTCGTCTGTCATGTTAAAAAGACTGTGCTTTAGGGATTGGCCAGATTAAAAGTTGCGATCCCTATGCGTCGTCAAGCATACGCTTGCCCTGTGAGTCGCTCAGAGGATTAACAAATATTGCCGGGTCGCTACAAACAAAACAAATAACCGGAGAATGAGCTATATTGCATCACCTTGCCGGTACTCGGCTGACTGAACGTTGATTACTTCTGTAGTCTAGTTTCCACGCAGTGAAGCATGGAAATTATGTAAATACTATTCAAGCTCCAGCTACAATATGTACATCCTCGCGAGCCAGTGTATCGATCGATCTCTCAGGGTCGATACACTGGCTTGGTTAGTTACCCATGAGAGTTCTGGATATAAATAGATCAAGAGGTTCCCTCTAAATCAAATCAATCAGTGAACGCGCTAAGCTAGTTGATTAGGCCAATCCGCTGCGAGATATGATATGTCACCGGTTTAAATTTCATCGCGGGCTAAACTGCTTTGATGTCAAGCTGAAATCGACATCGGAAGTCAAAGCAAAAACCGCAGACTTGCGATATCGATATGCTCATTCAAAACAAGCGCAGAGATGAAATGTACGAGATTGTATAATAGAGGCAGCGACTCAAGAACTCATTCGAATCACCAAAATTGTCCAGGTAACCCCTCTTCGCGGATTTAGGATTTAGCTGGACTTTGTTGGACGTTGTTTATTCATCGATAATTTGTCTGTCAAAAAATAGGTCTCTCAAGACGCGTTTACAGGTATAAAATTGGTCCTTTAGTACCTGAAAGGAACCTCTAAAAATGCTTCAGATCACGGGAAATGAACTTTTTCGATAACCAATTATGGGCTCGTTTAGACCTACTATTGTTCGCAAAATCATTCTTAGCTAGGCTGCGGTGAATTAGACCCATTATCGCTGCCTGCTTCAGAAATAATTAGCAAAACACTCCAGGAAATCTCGCCAGTTCTAGGCCACTCCCCTCGCAATCATATGTCAGAATAGCCCAGCCCGGAGAGTGCCAAAATACGTTTTCATGCCAAAGATGGTCGACGAATGGCTCATGGCAAAGCTACATCCGCAGGGCGTAGCTTTGTATAGAATTTGCCGTTACAGATGATTAGTCAGCAACGTAAATCATGTTCGATAATTCCGGAACATTGTAGGACAATATTTCGACAGGGTTAAATATACGGTCCAGTATACGGTCAAGAATACGGTATTCTAAGTTAGATTTTAGTATTTTCGAACGTTCTAATCTGCAGTGGTAGCGAACATTCTGGGAAATCACATGAACTTCTACACGTTTCAGTCTTAGTACAGCATATATATGATTGAATACTTTCTTCCTCCTGGATTTGGATTCAGATTATTCAGCGTAAAGATGCCAATTTTGTCGGGAAAGGATATTGGTCCGTAAAAGTTGTACAGTTTTTCGTTTTGTTTCCAATATTGCTGAATATGATGTATAGACTAAGCTAGAGGTTATAAAAATATACTGCAACGACGTATTTCCGAAACTGTGGTGGGTGGATGACTTCTACATACGCAGGTGGAAGCACAATGTGAAAACATCATTTAATAACGTTGGCGATTCTCATCTGGCTGATTTGCCTCCACTTTTACAGATAAAGCTGACTGAAATCTGATATATGTGATATTCTTATGGCGGCCATCTTAGAAAACACCGCCTATATCAGAATCCACCATCAAACTTCAATGTTCACCGAAAAATAGTAACAGAGTCCCAAAAAGGCAACACCGCTATGTCCCTATGCTTGAAGCCCCGGAGAGCTTTGAAGAGATAAATGCAGGCTATAAGGGAATATTTTCATTACATATATATTCTTATATTTAAAATAATTGAAGTTTGTACAACTGTTCGAACACATGTTTGTTGGGCACGTTACCCCAGACAAATGAACACTATTCACAGAGAGATACAATTGTTTGCTAATAGGTTGCGAAACATAGAAACATTGAACCTTCAGCATACCGTACTCAGCTTTCTCGAATTACAACGTAAGTTCAGTCAGATGTTCTTTCCAAGTTAGACGTCGATCTATGGTAACTCCCAAGCATTGGTTTCTTTGATAAGAACAGTTTTGAGCATAAGAACACACCATTCGCTTGCTCTGTTAAGTCTCTGTGCAGAGTCGATCAACATACATATTAAAATATTGACAATATTGTGACTAAGCTTAATTTCTCTCAACGATTTACGCACAATTACATGGAATCAATATTTTAATTGATCTACATTTGTTCCAGAGCAATTCTGTGTATTGTCATCAGCATACATATAAAGTGTATATACCGCTCTAATAAAACCTCAATATGATTGTCTCCCAACTTCCTCCCCATTTCATCCAATCTAATTAAAATTACTTGGATATGTGGATTGAAGGATCTAACAGGCTTGCAGTAGCTAGAGTATCAACCAATCCTGTAAACATTGTGGTAAACGGACACGGTGACTCCATCTCCCCTCCCCGACTGCAAGTGGATTAGTCAAGATGCGACCATGATGTCATAATGCTATTAAATATTCATGGTATGCGCGCCCAAAACATCAAATTCAATTGAAATACGTAAGATCCTAAATAGCGACATCTACGATTGGGGAGCATTGATAGGATTAAGATTGCGTCTCCTCTCTCTCCCTGGTTATATGAACCGCCCCTGAAACTAACCACAAGAGCGCACAAAGAGACACCCGTTTAGAAAACACATCCGGCCAAGGAAAGGTTCCCAGTATAACCGAGGTGTATCCGTGATATTCAGCATTCCGTAAAGCAAATGTAGATTATTTCTAGACTTGATGCTGAAATATGACAGTCTCTTGATCAGTTATTAACGTACTGATCGCCTGCGAAACAAACCAGCCATTCTAGTTCGAATAGTTGCGTTCGTTAAAATATAAATCAGTGGGTTAATGGCGGAGTTAAGATACACGAGCACGTATGCACAAATGTAGATAGAGAGAGAAATACAACCCTCACAAAGTCTCTGAAGCGGCCAGACTATGCAGAATGGTATCCAACAGAATAAAAACACCACTATGATAACACTCGTGGTCCTCGAACATTGCTGGTTCTGTGTTCTTATCCGGGACATTCCTGGGACACGTCCTTTAACTGATGGTTTAACTGTTTGAGATAGGTTGATCTGAATATTGGTCAGAAATATTGAGCACTTACAATTAGCTTGCATTCTTTTCTTCATCGAGAGTAGAAGGGCAATATAGGCGGCAACCAAAAATATAACGGGTGGACAATAAACAGCAATAACTGATGGGATTACACCGTACTGAGGGCGGAAGGCACACACCCCGTCTACTACAAGATTGCTTGGCCCGTCGCTGAAGAAATGTCCGAGAATGACTCCCGACCAGATTAGAAAGCCTAAGATCCACATGACCACCGATATTATCACTGCTCGACGTTTGGTGAACTGGGTTCTGTAGAGGAGAGGAGACGTAACACACTTGTATCGGTCATAGGCGGTGGCACTAAGTAAAAGTACTGATACATACGTCAGCCAGTAGTCTACAATGATGAAAATGAGGCATAATGGCTGCCCCAGAGGCCATTCAATGAATATCACACTTATAACATTGCCGGCTGAGAAAAGTAGACCCACTCCCAAGTCAGCAAGTGCCAAAGAGGTCGCATATATCTTGAAAGTAGACGAAAATTGGCTGATTTTCCTCATGCACAGAATTATAGATGTATTTCCGATGACAATTACGACGCCCAGACCGACAGAGAATGAGGAAATCAAAATGGGCCATCCTGCAATAGTAAGTTGAGTTTGTAGTCCCTTGTGTATAGTCGTGTTTCGATTTGCTGTTATTGATACTTCACTACAGTTTTCATATTCAGGCATATTTCAACTATGCGAAACTGGCTCAATTCAATATTACCAGTCCTTAACTCTTGGATAATCAACGTTCATATATCACCTTTTCTCTGGTTCTCCAATGTTAAATGACATCCTCTGTCTATGGTGCTCACCTATTTTCGGTGCCAACGGCGCTGACTGTGGAAAAATGAAAATATCAAACTTGTCCAATTGTCCGATATTATATTAGCTCTTTCAGATGATCTGATTGACGATTTTCATGTGTTAACCAATCGATTAAGTTATTAAGAAATAATCTTTCGCTGGGGCTAACCACGCGACACGCCAACTTAAGCCGTGTGATGTATGTTACGAGTATCCGATCACCTGGGCAACTGCATTACTTGAAACTCATCAAATAACGGATTTTATCCACCTATTACCAAGTCGATTAAATCTGGATATTTATTTATCTTCAATTCATTTGTTCAAAAGATTCCTCGTGGCTGCGTAATATATGTAAATATAACCGCCGCGTGTATGATATATCAGTCATGACTGAAATTATACCGGTGATTGAAAGCAAGCAATACATTTAACCACTGATACGAAATTCCGTTTAATGGTCTCTCTATTTATATACTTATGAAACACGCGGTTGATTTAATTCGATAATTTTTTTCTCGCCAGCGCATAATATTAGCCGAATATACAATATGTAAATTGGCGGGTTGAAACATCACATGAGGCTTGTTTTATATCAAAAGAATATAAGATGATACTGAGTTATAATACCGGTGGAAAGGTAGCAAAATAGAGGCAAATTTTTTTTTCGGTTTACTAGTATAAATTTTCTCTTTCCTGGCCCATTAAGAAAGCATTGAGAGAGCTGAAGAAACATATAATCACCTGTACATGTCTGGCACCTGTAGAAACTAGATCCAGATTATTATGCACATTTCCCCCAGTTACAAGGAAGAGACTGCAGAAATTACATCTCGAATCTGTATTGTCCATAGCAATTTACATTTCAAAGCCATGTCAACTGCCTTGAAATTCCCGATTAGCAACGCAGAAATGAGAATGAATAACTCTATTCTCTCTGTTGGATATACTGTTTCCACAATACTTATTTATTCAATTTTCAGTTTGACAGTGGGAAAAATATAACTGCAACTGAGTTTTGTTTGAACATAGTTTCTTCGCTGAATTCAAGAAAGTCACCAAATAGATCAAGCATAACAGCGAACCAGTACCGTTTGTTGTGATCCAGTCAACAGTTTGCAGCCTTTTGCTGGACAGTATTGCGATTGAAATAACTGAAACACAGAATATTAAGTTGTGATCCAAACCCGAGAACTGTCTTTATTAGCGGCTGTGCATGAATGTTTAATAATATATGTACATGTGAATCGAATTCCACAATATACATATTAACAATTACAATAATATTCGGCTCTAGTCAATACTTGAATTATCATAAAATTCATAAATTATATACAATGAAGTGTATTATATTGAATTACTGCTTACTGCATAATTCAATATAAGTAAATTACAATTAACTGAAATATCTAATCATTATATATTTCTACCAAATTCTTATAAGAGAAATGAGACAAACCAATATGTAAATTATATAAACACACAAATAGTGGAAATAAACCTAGAATACCTGAAAATACCTAAACAAGTGTACTCACCTGAAACACAGAATATTAAGTTGTGATCCAAACCCGAGAACTGTCTTTATCAGCGGCTGTGCATGAATGTTGGCAAGTCTTTGATTGATTGAAATTGTAGTTTAAGGGCCGCTTCCCATTCGGATTTCGCGGCCCATCAACTCAATGTTTTATTTGACTTTCGCGGTACATTACTTTGTTTATTGAATATCTTTTCCAGTGCTAAGTAAATAAATAAATAAATAAATAAATAGGTAAATAATAAATAACAATGAGAGATTATTAGGAGATATAAATAGAGGTAAATAAGAATCGCTATATGTACAAGTTCGTAAGTCTCTTTCTGTTTTTTTTTTGGTAAGTTTTTCTGGTAATTGTGAGTTCACTGTAATCGCGTGTATGATTCCTTTGTCTTGGTACCCCTTTGTACACACAAAGCCGTCCAGAAAAAACTGGGAGAACCATGGGCGACTTCAGGATTTTTCTGATCGACTTTTTTAGCGGCGCTCATGGGAACGGGTGGGTTCTTCCAGAAATCTGTGCCTGTAACAATTGCTTGGAGTGTGTATTGGGGCACAGGACGGCAGGTCTACGTCCTATATTGCGTGAAAGTTGGCAAGTCTTCATGTGCCTGTCCTTTTAAAGTTATTCATGTTACATCTGGAACCAGTTTCTGTGCGGTTCTATTCAATGGTGCTCACCTGCCAAACCGAGAAACTGCTTTAAAAGTCTTCATGTGCCTGTCCTTTCAAAGCAGTTTCTCGGTTTGGCAGGTGAGCACCATTGAATAGAACCGCACAGAAACTGGTTCCAGATGTAACATGAATAACTGTCACCTGCTGGGAGTTCCTAGTGAACCACCAGGTAATCCTCACCAAGTGCAGGTTTGTTGTTCCACCCGAATACCACTTACTGTGAGTACCGATTTATACAATAGCTAATTACATTGACATGTGAAGACATGTAGACGGTTTACTTCCAGTTCAGGAATTAATACAATAGTTGATTAAAGTGACAGATACAAAGACATGTAGACATCTGTCACTTTTAATACAGGAATTCTAAATCTTAAATTAACAGTTTATTTCCACATGTTTCAGTAAAATAATATATACAAGTTATTAATTTTATATACCAAATTTTAATAGAAGGAACAAAATGCACAAATTAATTGATAAACTTATACTGTTGAATTTCCAATTCACAATATTTCCCCTTTGTTTTCAAAAAGAATTTGCTCCGTCAAATTAAAAATTAATAACAATAACCATCACAAAATATCAGTATTTACATTTAAAACAAGTTTACTTTTTACAATAACAGTTCCTGAAAACTTTACTAAGGCAACCGGCCAAGACAATGGGACAATGAACCCCAGCCATAAGTTTTCTCAGCTGGATTGATTTAAGACAATATAAATGAGACAAAGCAAATGCTTTAGCATGTCTGTCAATTCTAATCGCTCTATACAATTGTTAGCCTTGTACCTCAATACTAACAAAACAGAATCCCTGTTAAACTGTCTGCTATTTTGAATACTGTAAACTTTTATATACATATTTTGTCATCTAACCCAACTTCGTTATTATACAATGCATACCTAGAACAAATCGAAGCGAATAGATTGCTGAATTGCCGGAATTGAGTTCATTCTATAAAAAATATTTTATCGGAAGTAGGAAAACCAAACATGTAAATCTCACAAACCAACTCGGAAGTACATTAAAACAATACTATTGACAAAATTTCGTAATATGTGGAAAGAAAAGATCTCAAAATTCAGCAAAATGGAAACTTACTGTACCTTCAAAACTGAATTGTCAGCTGAAGATACAGTCATGTCTGTAACGAACAGAAAACATCGCGTTTCTCTGTTTCAGTTTCGGATTAGCGCACATCGTCTCCAAATTGAAAGAGGTCGATACCACAATACACCTGTGGAAGATCGTTTATGTAGTGTCTGCAAGGTGATAGAAAATGAGAATCACTTTCTATTAGAATGCTCTAGATTTGAAAAAGAGAGAGATTTTCTATTCAATACCATTGACTCATTCATGCCCACGGCGATACCGAGACTCGGTCCGTATTTATTAGGTACTCTTATGTCCTCAGTTGATCAATCAGTGATAGATGCTGTAGCAAAATATGTCTATACCTGTTCTGCAATGTTACAGTAGATGAAACCTAAATTACACTATGTTAAATGCAAAATAGAGTAGTCTCCCCTGCCACAGTTACCAGGCGCCCACAGATCGGGGCCTAATCATCAACACATGTATCTGAATAGTCTTTGATCGTATTGTTTTAATGTATTGCTTGTTTTTTTATATGTCCTGTATATTTTGTTTTTATGTGTTGCTTGTACTTTTTATATGTCCTGTATGTATTGTTTTTATGTATTGCTTGTACTTTTTTATGTCCTGTATGTTTTGTTTGTATGTATTGCTTGAGCAGCAGGGGGGTGAATAGACTTTTTTTGTACAGGCTGAGGGAAGAGCAGACAGCGTGGGGGTGCCTAGAGGACCTCTAGCGTGTCGGAGATTTTTTGTGGAATCCGTTCAGAGAGCAGACTTTTGACAGAGATTACCAGGACAAAAAAACCACGACCGTTTCGTAGCTACGGGTTACGTATAATCCAAACTGCAAATGTAGAGCCTCGGGACGGCCCACCACCCTTGCCGGCCCAGGCTCAACGCTGCAACCCCCCATTAAACATACAGAATCGATGGAGATGCCAGAGATACGATGAAGGGCAAACACACATGGCAGTGGCTTACGTTGAGCTCCACGGAGCTCTGTGGTCGGAGTTGCCTGGGGGATCACTGTAAGGTCCACCTTGCTCGGCTCCGGAGGGGCAGTGGCACAAAGCCCTGCCTCAGGTGCGGGGTAGGTGTTTTTAACCGCCTCTCACTGTGCCGAGGCTGCGGATATGTTAACGAAATGGTTAAGGCCTGGCAGCAGAAACAAAGGGTCTTTCAGGCCGAGTTTCGACGCCTGGCTAGGATTGATCCCATGTGAATTCCATTTAGACAAAACTCTAACGTTGGGTATACCCATGCTTTAGCGTGGAGTATACCCTAAAGATGAAGGCACTCAAAGAGCTTCGCGTATTAGCAAAGCAATATGGTTTGCCTTCCACGGGCAACAAAACCGGCCTCATTAGGGCGGTAGCCGAGGCCCGCGCCGCCGAGTTTCCAAAGAGAGTGGATCGGGCGCTACAAAAGGGGAGGCTTCCCGCCCTGCGAGGTGATGCGGAAGACTTCCGTAAGAAAGGACAGCGCGCCCGTGAGCTGCGGCAACTCGACGATTCGGTCACGGCCTCGCTGCGAGCCAGAGCCTATGCGCAGCGGGTGCGAAAGAAACCTAGCGAGCGGCTCCCGCACCTGCGTCGAATTACAGAAAGACTTACACGACCACGCCGTTGGGGCGAGTGGCCCAGGTCTCTAGCCCGTCGAATCATCCGGGAAGGTCCTGAAATTCTTGCAAAAATGCCAGCCCCAGAAGGGTCATTTATCGACCTAGGTAGGGATTACTCGAGGTTTGAACTCACGATTGACGGGAAGCTGCGCCGTGTGGCTTACCCCAACTTGGACTTAATTAACCTTCGTACTGGCCGACCTCTCTCCCTGTCCACGGTAGCTGGGGTGCGTGGCGGCAGCAACGCGATTCGGGATGAACTAGGGTTTACAGACTGGCGCAGACAGTCATCGACAATGCTGCCCCCTCAGGCTGTGCTAGCTCTACAGACAGCGAGCGAAGAGCTTGGTGGGGCTGCAGCGGCGGTCGAAAGCGTTGAACTCCAGGACCTCGACGGAAGAGCCAAGGTAGCCACAGACGCTGTTCAGAAAATAGAAACGGCCTTCACGGACGCGCAACTCGATGAAGTCCTCGGCACCATGAGCGACCCCCCTTTAAATCTCCGAGAGCTGCGTGGTCTTGACAAGGCCCTCCAGACCATTCGGGGTGAGTTCACCAACAACCTGGCCAAGCTGTCAGCGTTGGATGACCGCATTGCTCTCGAGGAAGGAAAACTCAATGGAACTGACGCAGATGACGCAGACTCTCGAAGGCGCGTCGCGGAGCGTGTTCGAGAGCTAAAGGATGAGCGGGCCGCCCGCCTTGAGGCTGCAACTGCCAGTCGGGAGGCTCTTCGCTCACAGATTAACCGAATCCGTGAGACGATAAATCGCTTCCTCAACGAAGATACTACCCTGGCTGAGCGACTTCGCACATTGTTCAGAGAGCAGGGGATAACCATTGTTAGCATCCTCACTGCGCTGGGCTTCATCGTGTCCACCTTAGTGCTTGCTTTGACGGGCGGGGGCACCCCGGCCCCAACACCGACTCCTTCCAAACCAGTCGTTCCGACGAGCGGGACCGTAAAAGAGTGGATCAAGAAACACCTACACGCCCTCGGCCGAATCCTCGCAAAGCTTGCCGGGAAAGCCGCGGCGTCGCTGCCCGGCATAATTGGGAGCATTGTTTCCTGGCTTCTTAACCTTATGTCGAAAACTGCTGGATGGCTTGCAAAGAATATGTGGTCCTTGGTTGTTGCGGCTGCGGGGCTGCTTTATGTGGTGACTCGCGACTGGCTAACGAAATAGCCAAATGGTCACCAGCCCATCTACGATGGCACCGACGATGATTGCGGTCTTTTCGTCGTCGTGTTGACTAGCTGGGACTGTGGAGGCAGCGACATCTCGCAAGGAGTGAACCAGCGCGGTGGGAACGGCATGATCCAGCGTCGCGGTCTTGCCACTCGCCGTGGGAACGGCATGATCCAACGTCGCGGTCTTGCCACTCGCCGTGGGAACGGCATGATCCAGCGTCGCGGTCTTGCTACTCGCCGTGGGAACCACTCCTTTTTCTCCCGTATCTCCTTCTGTGTTTGGAGGAGCGACTGTTACGTTAACGTCCGCGTTCTCGCCAAGTTTTTGATTTTCTGTTGCAACTACGATCTCATTGTTGTAACCGGCGATAGGGCCTATGCGGAGCAACATGTCACTGGGGGCCATGTACAGACCGATTCCGAACACATAGTTAACTTTGGAGCCTGCATACTGCAGGACGTCTTGGTAGCGTGTTATCGCTGATGAGAGGTCAACTGGAGAGGAGACCGCATCCTCAATGTTGGCGAGAAACTGCTTCTGCGCGTCAAATGCTGTGCCCTCTCCTAAGATTCGTGTGCGCGTCTGAGCCTGGGCGCCGAGGATGGCCCATACATACGTTCGAATGGAATCATTAACACGCTCGACGCCTGCATGTGTGAAGCCCTGCGATCTGTCCAGCATGAACGTTGTCCACGCCTTGTCAGCCTCCGAACCCTGCGCAATGTAGTCAATGTGAAAGTGGTTTTTTCGGAAAGTAAACGAATGCCAGGTTGGGTCGTACGGCTTTGGAAACCGCATGTAGCCTGCGTTTGTGGCATAGAAGTAAATCGTTCCTATGCCATTGTTTTCGCTCTGCTGCTGTCTCCAGCCGGTGTGCGGCGACACCCCAAACTCTGCACAGATGCGCTCATATGCTCTGCGGTCAAATGGATTGTTAAATGCCGCCCAGGCGTCGTCTTGTGGGAGCGGTGCCTGAATCTCTTTTAGGATCCGCCTGATCTGAAAGTAGACATGGAAGATGTAGAGGGCCTGGGTGTGGCTAGCAGTTCGCGCGGTCCCTGTTCCAGCCGCTAGGTGGTCACTCACAGACACGCCGCAGCCGGTCGTGGCGCACCACACAGCGAAATTCAGCTGATTCTGCCAAAACTGCAAGGGATTAGAGCGCCACGCCTGAACAAGCTGGTCGCTTTTCACTTTAGGCAGACAGTATTTCACAAATACATCAGGAAACTGGGCCGCAAAGTCACCACCTGCTGCGTTCGCCAGAATGTCTTGGTGAGTGAATGTCGTCCCAGTAACACTCGTTCCAGCGGTGTACACCCCGCCCGCTTGGTAGGTGGCCTTTACATTGAAGCTAAAGGCGTGTCTATCCATGCGCAATCCTTGCTGGTTTAGCACTTCGTGTGGCCGGCCATGTATGTAACACTGAGCAACATTCAAAACGGCGCAACAATCGACCTCACGCACGCGCTCAAGAACCAAAACGGACAACACAAAGTAGCACTGCTCGAGCTCACTTTCTACCCACTATGGGAGAATGTCCGAGCCGGAACTAGCTTCTCTGTCCGCGGAAAGCTTGTGGTTGTCCCTAGCGGTTATTACAATGTCTGCTCCCTTAATAAAGAGGTCTTCAAGCCACACGGGGCGGGCCTGGAGATAAACCATGCCACTGGTCGACTGAAGTTGACGACCGACAATAGCATACAACTACTTGGCCTTGCGCGGCTTCTGGGGTTCTCAGATCCTGACAGTACCCTTACTGGGACAGTGCAGGGCGACAGCTTCCCCACACTAGCACCCCATAAAGAAGTGTTCGCTCACCTGGATGAGGTGAGCACATCACACAATCTAGTGGCTGGCACCAGCACTGGGTACCCTTGTGTGGCCTACCCTTCTACTCTTCTAAGAGCTATATCTGTGACTGGTGAAGGAATAAACTGCGGAAAAACTGTTTCTTTCCCTAATCCACAGTATAAGCCACTAATATCTGGCCCTATCCCGCAGCTAACGTTCTCCCTGTTAGATAAGTCAGATACACCAGTAAAGACCGCTTATATGAGTGTAACTCTTGATTTTCATCCCTGACAACGATGGTTGAATCCGCAGGACCCAGATGCAGTGATTTGGCCTTAAGCGATCTCGCTGATACCGTGGGGTTTGGCGAGGCAGGTTACTCCGACCGCCTATACGGCTTTCAGTTCAAAAACGGCTTATACCATCGAAAGAAGCTTACGCCAGGAAGAAACACAGATGTCAGTTTCAAAGACCTTGAAGATATTAACACGGGAAACACACGGACGCACGTGAGATATAGCCTCGTTAAAACGGAAAACGAACAATGGACTCTCGCCGAAAGTGACAATGTGGGCTGTCTCATTGACCTTAATGTGGTCGAATCGGGAGTACAGGTCGATAAAGCTGGGTTTGTGAGAAAGGTTTTAAATCGAGGCACGGCATTCCTGTCCTACAGTCCGGTTGAAAACAACGTCAAAATTCACCTCCAGGACTGGAAATTCTATTTGAAAAGCACTGATCCTCGAGGGGCTCTGGTAATAAATACGTCGTTACCCGCCCTGACCACCCTTCCTCCAGACTCAACTATCGTTGCTGCAATACTGTTACCGCCCGCTCGCGCTCACGATAGATTCGTGGACATACTACCAGATCTCCAGATTAAGTGGCAAGATAAGCACGCTGATCAAGAGTTGCGGATTTTCTTTGGTCTTAGAGCAGTTAAAAAGCCTGTCGTGCATCTGTCGTTAGAGGGCGTAACTACACGAGTAGGAAGCGATGTGACAGTGGGCAACATCTTCCTAGCTGAAGGCGTCGGCTTAAAATCTCTCAAGGTGTTCAACCGGTCCTTCGATAACCTTGAGCTAGAGATAATTGACAACAGCATATAGATTTATCATGGGACTATATCCAACATTGGACGAGACCGAATCCGCGCATGACTACAGGCTAAAGCACATCTGTGATATCCAGCATGAACTCTCCCAAGATCGTGATTCTCGGTCGAGTTTGTACAAAAAATACCGCAAAGCGGTGAATGCTCTAGATGGCGTTGACTCTGCGCTTGCCACAGTGGTTTTGAGCCTCGGCGCGACTGGGGTCGGCCTCTTGTCGACTATTATTGCCGCACCCGTTGTTGTAGCACTTGAAGTCTCGGCTCTTTCGAGTGGTTTGGCTGGAATAGCTTGCAAGTTCGTATCTCGACGCCTGACCATCAAAGCTAAAAAGCATGATGAAATTCGCGTCCTAGCGTCTTCAAAATTGGATTCCATCGCAGATGTTATCTCGCAAGCACTTGTGGATAACAAGATTTCTGATAGCGAATTCCGTCACATCCTAGCGGAGAAATCTAAATATGATGCCATGAGAAACGATATCAGGACTAAATCGTTGAAAGCATCCCATATCAGCCAGGAAGAAAAAAAACGAACTTCTGAAGCAAGGCAGGGAGGAAGCAAGGAAACAGTTTGCCAGGGCAATCGAAATAGAATCACGATAAACTGCTTTCTACAGGCGGATTATTAAAGACGCCATGCGCAGCCCCCTGCCACCCGGAATCGTGGGAACCACTACGATGTCCGCACGAACACGTAGTTAGGCCTTTTCGGCGCATTAGCATATCATGTTAAAGCCATGGCTGACACTGCAAAAGAAGGCATGTCGTCGATCGATGGTAAAATGCTAGCCAACATGGCCTACCATGCCGCTGTCGTTAGCGGCTTAGCGATAGGTTATGCTCGTCTGGGCAAAATTGTTTGGAAAGGCCCTGCCCCCAAGTTAGACTTTACAGGCTATGACGTAGGAATGGTTATTGCAGACATCGGCCTGGCCATAGCCACGAAAGACTTGCTGATTAAGCAAGGAATCCTCCCCGCGGACATCTTGAAGTAGGCACTCTGTCGCATTTACACACGCGAAAGCGGACAATAAATACTACAGCACTGCGTGCGGCTACTGACTGCCGGATCTGATAGCGAGCCGTTCAAGGGGATTCCCCTCTCAATGAAGCCGAGAGAAAAAAATCGATTGCGTCGCAACGTTTGGTTCAACTAACTTAGGTACGGACCTTTCTGATGACTGAAAGGCTAGTAAAGCGGATGCATCGTCTGTACGGGAATAAACGTCTATGGTCGCTCTTGTCAGTGTGCGGCTTGCAGGTCATCCGTTTTGAAGAGGAAACCATTCAATCTCCATCGGTTAGCGGCGATATGCTCATCAGATAATTTCAGCCCTTTAGAAATCTTCCTAGCCTTACTCTGATAACAAGCTATCGAACTGAATCCTGATTCACCGCTCTTCTGACCCTATGTTTCTCCTCATCTTCTTAATCATTGTATCGCCTTCCAGCATCAAGATATGCTCCTATTCCTCTTAGCCAGTGAGGTTTGATCTTCCATAGTTTGCACACAGACTTAAGAGAGGCGATCGCACATCTTATCTTACCTTTTTCCACAGAACGCCATACACGGAGATACTGTGTGCGGCTACTGACTGCCGGATCTGATAGCGAGCCGGCCTACTTATACGTTGGATACTTCCAAACTTGCGAATGGTTTTTTCTCTCCGTCTATTTACCCACCACTCGCTCTTACACCCCCCTCCCTCCCTCCTCCCTCCCTCCCTCCTCCCCTCCATCTACCCTCCCCCTCCCCCTCCCTCCTGATTTCTTTTTACAAAATTTCACCACGTCACCAGAGTCCCTTAAGAATGACCGCGGGGATTTCCCGGGCTGTCTTACTATATATATTATTTTCCCACACCGATCATTCCGTAGGACTCTGACAGGTACCTTGTTCGTACATGTCACCATCTAACACTCCTAATTGTTAGTCTAGTATTTTCGAAATTTATTTTACTAGGCAAATTACAGAAGTGATCGAAATATTTGTTCATACGATGGCAATTGACACATACGCTCATCAAAGGACCCCGGGAAAGTCTTTAATGAGATATATACCGACAGCAGTAGTATATAACAAGGGAACACCTGTTCCTTGACAACAGACGTGGTGCGATCGGAATCGAACCAAGGTATTTTGCTTTTGAGTTCAGCGCTCTACCTCAGCCCTAATCCAATCTTCTGATATTTGTACTAAAAAAAAAAAATCATATACCTTCCATGGTGTTCCACAGGTTGCCATCTATTTGTCCATGTTAAATGCCCAGTGGGGAACCCTTAGTTTCTTTATACGGTATTGTGCCAGACAAGGGGCTTCCCCTTTTAAAAGCGAGAGAAAAAATCGATAGTAGCCTGCAAGACACGACCTAACTAACTCATTTAGTCTATTCTGGTAGGTGTATGGAAAGATGGCATGTATGAAACCCTGCTGCTACATGTACCAGGCCGAGAGAAAAAATCGATAGTAACCTGCATGCACTAGCTCACGCGCGCTCTGTTTAATGGGGGGTTGCAGCGTAGAGCCTGGGCCGGCAAGGGTGGTGGGCCGTCCCGAGGCTCGACATTTGCAGTTTGGATTACACGTAACCCGTAGCTACGAAACGGTCGTAGTTTTTTGAGCTGGTAATCTCTGTCAAAAAGTCTGCTCTCTGAACAGATTCCACAAAAAAAGTCCGACATGCTAGAGGTCCTCTAGGGACCCCCACGCTGTCTGCTCTTCCCTCAGCCTGTACAAAAAAAGTCTATTCACCCCCCTGCTGCTGCTTGTACTTTTTATATATCCTGTATGTATTGCTTTTATGTATTGCTTGTAATTTTTTTATGTCCTGTATGTTTTGTTTTTATGTATTGTTTGTACTTTTCTATGTCCTGTATATATTGCTTTTATGTATTGCTTGTAATTTTTTTTAATTCCTGTATATATTGTTTTTATGTGGTGCCTTTAGCCTTCTGGCAGAAATGAGCAATAAACCATCTTATCTTATCTTATACTGTATGACATAGTCTGGTTAGGGGCCCTTGGTGGCCGAGTGGTCTAAGGCGCTTCGCTGGTGACCGCTAGCCTCACACCACTGAACCGGCACGGGTTCGAGCCCAGCTGGTCCATATGTGAAAGTTTGTCAGTTACTTGCCGAAGGGCGGTGGTTCTCTCCGGGTACTCCGGCTTCCTTCACCAACCAAACTGACTGTCACTATATGAGTGAAACAAACTTGAGTGTGACAGTAAGCCAAATTCCCTCCCTCCCTCACAGTCTGGTTAACCATACCAGGCCTGGAAGGAAGGGAGGAGGGAAGAATTATGCCCCCCCCCCCTCCGCTACCAAACCTTCTGCGCTATCTCCAGAACGGCCCCTCCAGAACAACAAACATTTGAGAAGCTGACACTCCGTGACATTGTAATTTATCATGTTGATGTCATGTTGAGCCCATTTGCATACCCCCAGGGCGGGACAGCTTCCAAAAAGCCCAGGCCAGATAGGGTTAAAATATGGCATAAATTTCTCTTCGCTGGACCGTAATAAAGGGTCAATTACATGTCTGTTCAATGGAACTTTTGAGACATGGGTCCACGAACTAGTGTCAATGTTTCAATTTTTGCGATCTGTCATAGTAAAGAACGTACTAAATTGATCAATATTTCGTTAAAAAATGTATTCTGTATTTCAATGTCAAATGAGGGGCTGATTTAAGTGGTGCTCAAATGTTTAATACAAATGAATGTGCCATTTGAAGCCAGGCAACAAGTCTCCCCACATGCCGGGGTATGATCCGCGACTGTCCCCGCTATACACCTTTCGTAAAAACACACACACACACACACACACACAATAGGTATCAAAGTTACAGCCAGTTCGTATATTGAAACTGGAAGAAACATTTTTAATTGAGCTTTCCACATGGTGGCTAATGCTGAGGGAAAACATGTTCTACCCGAAAATCTCGACACGGGGAAGATATCAAGAGAAGAGAAATGTAAAATAATAATTTCATATTTACATTTATAGTCAATGTGAATGTCAATCGGGCTTAACCCAGTTAAGCATAGGAACCACCAAATGCAGTGTCGACAAGTGTCCAACCATAGTGCTAGACCACTATTTTCCCCACGTAGTTCCTACAGCGGAAAATATTAACCAAATCATTTTCCCTAATAATGTTTCATTTCATATTTCTTTATTTTTCAGGTGACATTGACTTGGGCTAATTTCACTCCGATTGTAATGTTTGGCCTAATTGACGATCCGTTACACAATACGTACGTACATACACAATAAATGTCAATATGAAATTGTTATTTCTCTTTTATTTTTCGATATCTTTATCGAGTCGAGATGGACAAGTGGGTGACTTTTCATGGCTATCCTCTAAGCCGTTGGGAAGAAATCGTCAAAAGACTGACAACGGGTAGGATTGAATCAAATTTTCGGGTATAAAGCCCCCTTAACCCTATCTGCTGTCTGATGTGAAACAAAATAATTTTGGAGAAAATTATCTTCGGATCGGAGTACAGAAACGACGAGTTTTACACACACTGAATGCATCGTCACCATAAACGCTGTAATGATTCTAGCATGTTTACGCAATAATGTAGGTATAATGAGAGTTACGTGTCACGCTGTGCAGATGGAATCTTGACACGACAACCCCGGGAGGGCGGGTCTGAAAGTCTTGCTCTCGGTTCACAATGAACCCTGTCTAAATCGCAGTTGTTATAAACATTTCCTGATCTTGGTCGATATTTTATTGTTATTGAGAGGGGAGAATTATAAGATTTTCCAGGACATATACAAGATATATGCAGTTAATTAAATTACACTCCGACAGCATATATCAGTTAGGACCAACCGTCACAGTTCGGTATATCAATATCTGATATTACCACGATCGGTTACACTTTTAATGATAAATTGATAGTTGGAATATGACACTATAATCTCTATTCGTATCTCTGAAAAAACATTGGCGAGTTTACATTCAGGGTTTTGCATAAATTAATTTATTTTAAAAAACCCTCAAACGTTTTGCTACTTTCCCGGTGTATTTTCTTTGAAAACTTGTTACCAATAATTAATCAGTAACATGAAAATATGCGTCAAATAATAAAACTTCATTTCAGGATCGTGCTTTTAGAAATTTCGTTAAATTAAAAATCTCACAGTTCGGCAGAAAAAAATGATTTTGTGAATAACTTCTGCAAATTTTTTTTGCCGATGATGAAATTCTTAAACGCATAGTTTGGTCAATAGGTGCAAGCATTCCATGTGAGAAAATGGAAATAAAAATAGAATTTTTGCCAGAATCCACGCATATAATAGTCACTTTTTAGATAAAGGTGAAATTTCATGAAATGTTTTGCATATTATAGAATTCTAACTATCTCAGGATTTGAAGCGGCATTATACGGATATTTTTTCGCCAAAAAGATTCATTTCACTAACGAATTTATGAAGTATTAGTTAAAAAACCCGCTTGTATGGGAAGGTATGGGTTGACCCTAACCTGTATATTCTTCCAACATGAATTCGTCGTTTCACCATGAGCGCATTAAGGTCGTTTCTGACAGACAATTCAGAAAATAAAATGTCATTCTTGGAATATTTCGAGAAAAGGTAGTGCAAACCTTCGAAATTCAAAATGAAGGATGCAAATATGGGATCAGCAGGTTTATTTTTGCATAATCTGGTATTTTGTGTGATCTAGTTTAATGATTTAACCCCACTCTAAAATAGCAAAGTAGCATATTTTGCTTTTACCATATATTTTCCAAAATATTTCAATGATAAAGTTGTCGGCTCATTTTTCCCCTTCTTATATTTTCTTAATTCTACCAGAAAAAGTAACAAACGATTTTTTTCTTATTTTTCTTCCTGAAATTTATTCATGAAATGTAATACTCACAAGAAAAAAAATCATGTTTTTTTTAAAAATAATTTATTAAAATTTTCATGCGAAATTGTTCGTGCATATTTGTTAAAAACATTTCCTTTACATGTATTTATCCGATATTTTCCAAATAAAATATATTGCTGTCCACTTTTGGCATAAGCCCATTGGGCTCGTGTCCATATGGGCTCCTGTCTGCACCCCCATAGAAAAGGCACATATTTGCTGTAAGTTAAAATGTTATTCCCTTCAAAATACCTCCAGAGTCCTCTACAACAATGATATATCGGAAAAATGTACTAAGAATTGGGGGCGGGGAAGGGGGCGGGTACGGGCCGGGCATCAGGCTTGTCTTCAACACAGTACGATGCCAACATGGTCAACCCTGGTCATAAAGCAAATAAATATATCAGATTGAAATTTAAATTTAATTTTAAATTTTAAAATTGAAATATGAGGGTGGGGTTATACATTAAGCTCCCAGAATATATAAGGGGTATGGGGTCGGGTGAAACTTAGTTTAGGAGATACAGGATGGGGTTTGGTGCCCCGAGAGTGGAGACATGCTCCGGAGGATACATGTAGTGGACGGGTTTAAAAAGTGTAGCACGGTGTAGGCTCCCGAAATATATAAGGGATGATGGTTTTTGCCATAAAATTATATTAGGGAGGGGAAATATCCAAAATGGAATATAAGCGGAAGGGAAATATTCCGGGAGGGAGAAGTCCGGAGGGGAATAGTCCGAGAGGAAAAATGTCCGCACCCCGATTTCGCCATGGCAATTTGCCGGTGCCTTCGATGCGACCTAATTTGCTCTGAAATTTGGGGAACAAATTATCCAATTCCAAATTGCCGTTCTCTTTTATGTTGATATTTCCTTTTTCTGTTCATTTTCATTCAAATATCCATATTTGGTAAATGCGCAGAAACATGCGCAATTGGCGTAAATTGGATCCGTCTGAAACGTCCTTAAGCTTCTGATATAATCTCCGTCCTCTTATCCAATAGGAGTCCCGAATTAAGGAAGCAGATCACGTTCATGTCCATGAGACTATGGAGCTATAAGATTGAGACTTTTGGAATTATTTAACAATATTATCCTGACATCTCCCATTAGGATAAAAGTAAACAAGATATTGATATCTGCCATAATAGAACCATTTATATATATTCATAGCCGCTCCAAAGTGAAATATGTTCAAAGAAAAGGTGGATTTGTCAATGTCATATTCAATGATCGGGCGGCGATGGGCTTCTTACGCTACAGATTATACGTTTGGTGCCTCCTCAAAATTCATACCAATTCAATTCAATTCCAGCAAAAAGGCAGCCTTACAAATGTCTTGGAAATGATCTCCAAAAATATTTTCCCATTTCCACCCAATTCCCAGCACATAACTTTAACGAAAGGGGCCATCCATCGCACTTCGCCCTTGAAACGTTTTGGGCCAAGTCGCGATAGTGCGAAGACGCGAAGCGAGAACGCGAAGATGCGAAGCGATAATGCGAAGACGCAAAGCGATAAAGTATAACGCGAAGCGATAACGCAAAGATGCGAAGCGATAGTGCGAAGACGCGAAGCGATAGTGCGAAGACGCGAAGCGATAACGCGAAGATGCGAAGCGATAATGCGAAGTCGCGATATTGCGAAATATCGCGTTATAATTGCGCGATAATGAGCTATATTGCGAAATATCGCGTTATAATGGCAATAATATCACTTTGCGATATTGAGTGATATCGCTCAATATCGCGCAATTATAACGCGATATTTCGCAATATCGCTTAATATCGCTCAATATCGCGACTTCGCATTATCGCTTCGCTTCGCATCTTCGCGTTATCGCTTCGTGTTTTACTTTATCGCTTCGCGTCTTCGCATCTTCACGTTATCGCTTCGCGTCTTCGCTCTATCGCGACTTCGCCCAAAATGTTTCACGGGCGAAGTGCGATGGCCCCTCTCGGCAATCATATACATAACCCCTCCTGGATAGGGATTAAAATTCTTCATTTATCTGATAAACTTCTGTCATTTGGAAAGAATATGGTGACCTCTCATTTTTATTTTTCATGTTTCGCAAGAATTGTATAAATTATGTTTCATATTGCGGATTACAGAACATGTGACTTCAGGAAATTACATGTAGTCTAATGAGATTATAACATAAAAACGGACTCTTTTCCTTTCTAATCGAATGATATAGGGTGTATCTACAAATTACTCAATATTTCTACAAATAGTAACAAGTTATTACTGAAAGTTTAAGCACATTTGCATAAAAACATTATCTTGATCTACTCATAACCATCGTCCCCATTCACGTTTACTTCATATATATTCATATGAAAATAAAGGGAACGCATACCACATCACATGCCTAGTTAAAGCAAATCGTACAAAAGGAGTACGATGCAGATTAAGCCAACAGTTTGACTGTGTGGTCTGAAATTGATACATGGTGAATAATCTTATCAAAGACCATCTGTATTATTTCTCAACTGCAAAAGTGACTCTCTCTCAATACATCAGCGAATATTTGGAGCTATACGAGTAAAAGGCAATTATACACATGCAAGACATATTATCCAGATTATCAAAAAATTATCTTAAAAAATAATTGAATCTTCAATGACAGTAACATAACAGTAATAGATTGCTGTGTGAGAATACTGTAACTGATTTGATTATAAATTTCTCAGCAAAAAGTGAAGGTCAGTTCAATTTCTTCAGGTTAAAATAGTTGTTATACTACATAAATGATATAGAATTTTCTGAGCCATTAGCTGCAACAGGAAAAGTATAACCGTCACTGGGATTTTCAAAGGGGAGGGGGGGACTGGGGGGCGGGTAGGGCGAATGTTTCAATCTCGCATTTCTTACCCCATCTCAGGAATGCGCACGCCAAGGGAGCGCCTTTCTGGGGACCGGGGCATGCACCACCACCCTTTCCGAAAAATAAATGTTTGAATTTTACGCTTGATTTCCTGCATTTTAGTGTATTTTTAGGGGGAATTCTGGTTTGATATCTTACAATTTCTTGCCATAAAGAATGAAATGCCAGAAAAGAAATCTTCGGGCGAAAAAGGGGGAGGGGGCGCCATGGGTAGTGACGGACATGTTCTTTCTCACACCGAGAACAATGCCCATTACTACATTGACATATACCGTGGGCTCTAGTAGATTTTATAACTGGAATAACCAGAAAACTAAAAGCTTTCTACACATTTCTACCTGGGGTGTTAAAATCACACTGACCACATGCCAGGGGCAGCTCATTGGATAATCGCATAATTTACACCGCTCAGAACAGCACGATTCTATAGTCATTGGTCATCAGCAATTTGGCGGTAAAATTGTAATGGAACATCAGATTTATATTAGATCTACATTATAGCAGCAGTTATTCGAGGTATTAGGTCACGTATTTGGTCGACTGAAAATCTTGCCAGCAGAATTTCAACCGCCTGTCCTCGAATCATTCATCTCTCCGGATACAAGTAAGTGTTCAAGTTTCCTTTTACTAGTAGACAATTATGAATAATTCCGTCGAGTGGTCAATTTTTGTTTGACTAGTAGATAATCATTAATAATGTGTATTGTTATGTGAATATTAATCATATATTTGGGTAAATATTTTGCAAGATATCAGATGGTTTATTCAAATTCAATACATAAAAAATCAAAGAACTGATCCATACAAACTGATCCATATGCCCCTTGACGGTCATGCATTGCCTATACGTTCAACACGCAACTCACGACGTCATCTCGCGAGTGTTAAAATCGAAAATGTTCATATGCAATAACCTCAACACACAGGGGCTCGTTACCGTTGTTAATTGTTAATTTGGTTGATCAAGGGAAGGGGAGGGGGAGGAGTCGAGGTAGGGAATACATCTATTCCCTACCTCGACTCACCCCTGTAATCAACTTAATTAACCAATTAACAACGGTAACGAGCCCCTGTGCCTCAACATTGCGGGTAACGAGCCCCTGTGCCTCAACATTGCGTAACGGACACTCCACTTCTTTTCTTTTAAATTTGACATGTAGCTATATTGTTTATGGTTACAGGCGTAGGCGTCACACAGGTAAATTCACGCAGAATACCCCGTCTCCATATCCACAAACTGTACCAGAAGGACCGGCGCCATGGACCAGCGTCTAAATTACAGAGCACTAGTGGTAAGACATTTACACTCAGGTGTTTTATTTCTACCTTCATAACGTCAGTTAACAAAAAGATTTTTCTCTGGACTTTTGCAAATATTTGGGATCCCCCTAGAATAGAATAAACTTTAAGGTTCATCATTGTAGCCCAGCACAGTTTAAGAATTCCTAGACAAAAAGTTTCTCTCCTGACCATCTACCTTGAAAGAAAATGCAAAACGCCGTGTCCATCGATTGCTCTTTTGCTGAACAGTGTGCCGGCCATCTTGGATTAGAATGGTCTTAGGAGAAAATCCATAAATATTTTACATTTAATTTCTTCCCATTCAATAATATAGAGGATGGAGAATTATGCAGTAAAATAGGGTACATTGCAAAAAAAAGAAAGAAAAAGAAATGTGAATATAGTCTTAGTTCAATTACTCAGTCTAAGTTTATGTTATATCCAATCATATGTATGTCTCCATGTTTAAAGTGCTGCTATGTTATATTAATACTGGTATATCTCTATACCGCCTTGCAAGACAATGGAAACAGCCATGCGATGCATTATACATAGGAGTACTACGGTTAAAGATGCTCTTTATAAACCGGATGAAATTTAGATATTCGAACTTGTATATAGACAATTTTTATCTCGCCTTACGAAGTGAAGGGGAGATATTGTGAGGGAGAAAGAGGATGTCGTCGTCGGTGTCGGTGTCCCCTGCCTGGAAATGATAAGGTTTTTGGTTTAGCACCAAAACAAAAATCTAGAAAAATTAGAAAAAATATTTAAAAAATAAAAAAAATATGGGGGTGGGTATGCCACCTTGGGGTACTACCCCTGGGATGCTCCAATATTAAAATCCCTATGATAGAGTTTTGCGTTTAGCTGAAGTGCACATGTACATCTGTACTTAGAAAGTTTGTTGCATTTGTCAGCTGTCATTGGATGATTATGAAACTTGGTACACATGTTTCTTATGATTAGAAGATGTACCTGTGCTATTTAGGAGATGAAATATTAATTTTTGTTCAAATTTTGAGGGTTTTGTCTTAATCTGCCAATAATAATGTACATGTATATACATGTACACCTGTACATGGAAAGTTTTCTGAAGCTGTCAGCTTTCATTGGATGAGTTTGACACTTGCTACCCAAGTTCAATGTGATTCGACGATGTGCATCTGCTATTTAAGAAATATGACATTAAATATGAAATTTTTTCCTAATTTTTGCAGTTTAGACTTTGTACCTTTCCATTGATAAGGTTTTTGTTGGGCAAAAATTTACATGTAGATCTGTACATGAAAAGTTTGTTGAACCTTTCGTGGGATGATTATAAAACTTGGTGGACATGTTAAATGTTTTCCTTGGTCACAGCTCTCCCGCAGTAATCCCACACGGGACTGACCTATCCAGCAGTAATCCCAAATGGCATTGGCCTATCCATCAGTAATGCCACACGGGACTGACCTATCCAGCAGTAATCCCAAACGGAACTCAACTATCCAGCAGTAATCCCAGACCGAACTGGTCTATCCAGCAGTAATCCCATTTGGGACTGGCCTATCCAGCAGTAATCTCACACAGCACTGACCTATCCAGCAGTAATCCCAATGGCACTGGCCTATCCAGCAGTAATGCCACACGGGACTGACCTATCCAGCAGTAATCCCAGACCGGACTGGCCTATCCTGCAGTAATCCCACATGGGACTGGCCTATCAGCAGTAATTCCACACGGGACTGGCCTATCCAGAAGTAATATGACACTGGACTGCAATATGCAGCAGTAATCCCACATGGCACTGACCTATCCAGCCATAATTCTACATGGGATAATCCCACACAGGTTTAGCCTACCCAGCAGTAATCCCACACGGGACTGGCCTCCTCAGCCATAATCCCAAACAGGATTGCCGTATGCAGCAGTAATCCCACACTGGACTGCCTATGCAGCAGTAATCCCACACGAGACTCATCTATCCAGCAGTAATCCCAGACTGGACTGGCCTATCCAGCAGTAATCCCACTTGGGACTGGACTATCCACCAGTAATAACATGGGACTGGTCCACCCAGCAGTAATCGTACACAGGACTGGCCTATTCAGGACTGGCCTATTCAGCAGTAATCTCACATGGGATTGAACTATCCAGCAGTAATCTCACACTGGACTGCCCTATGTACCAGTAATCCGACGGCACTGACCTATCCATCCTACATGGGATTAACTTTTGCCAGTAATCCCACATGGGGCTGATGTTATCGTCTGTACCACATCACCTATTCCAGACCTTATTGTTTGCTCTACATGTATGCTTTCAATACTGCTGCACCTTTGTTGGATGACCCCGCAAGGCGAGATGTTGGGGTTCTCAGAACGCTTGTTTTATTTTAATATTCTATCTTTGCTAATTGTTTTACTTGTTTGAAAATATGGTTGTTGTAAATCTATGAATGGAACAAAGAAACGTATAATGAAATATAAATAAAGCATGTATTGATGGACCGCGAAATTCGTATACAGAAGCCACCCGAAAACTTCAATTAAAATTACCACTAAACAGGATGAGGATATGTGAGCGTGTCGTGGCCGAAGCAGTTAGAGTGTTTGACTCTGACCTGGAGTGCTACAGCTGGCGTGGGTTCGCCCCTCGCCAGTGACCGCGTACATATTAATCGCCTATTCCCAAGGCGCTGGACTGATTCGGTGTCCAGGGTAATATGGACTGATGGTGGAACTAGTTGCTACGCTAGACCTTCGCCAGCGGAGGCACTTGGCGACTAAAGTACCTGGGTGTCTTTCAGTGACCGCCATATAAATCCACTCACAGTAGTACATCGCATACACCGCTAGGAAGCTCACATGGTTAGACTATCACAGCACTTTCAGGATAGTAGTTCGTCCAGTTGTAGAATTGTATAAATGTTCACTTCACAGCACGCTAGTTGAGCTATAAATGTTGAGTGGTTCCAATTGATTGTATATTAATATGTACTCCTATACGGAGGTGCTCCTATATAGAGGAGGGATCTACCAACTGAACTGAACTATAGCTTCCCCGAACGATTGTAAAACTGAATGTATATCATGCTTTACATTGCCGCGTTTATTGAAGGTTTTATACATAATATGTTTACTGGAAAATTCCCATATATTTGAGTCTGAACTCAAGGTGAGTAAATCTTACAACCTCCAAACAGGGTTATCTCCCCTTCTGCCATGTCAAACGATTCGAGGGCGAAAAAACGGCTTGACATTCCTCGCACAATGGGTTTTCACCATTGGGCCTTCGACGGAGATTAAAAGTGCGATATTATCAGAACTGTTTTGTGTCGCAACAACTTGAATTTAAGAGAAAGTAACTGCAGTACATTTGGGATATTCGACAGACAAAAGAAAACAAACAATCGGTGAATTATTTAATAACCGTTCACCTCTGTACAACAACTCAGTCTCAGAAAACGCAGATACAATATCACGGAATATTATATCTGAATTCAGCCCCATGTAAATCCCATGCGAGTCTGAAACTACATTTGTTAGCCAATCAGGTGGCTAGCTTGTTGAAATCACGCCCACAGTAATTTCACACGGTAACACGTGGACTAATATATAAACATTATCGGGAAACAGCATCCAAATATGGCATCATTTCCAAACAGATCCGTGAAGGTCAAAGAGTTTACTCCCGCCGAAAAGTCTGGCTTTGTGTGGGGATAGAAAATACCAAAAGATTGTGCCGCGTGAGATGTTAATCTCCGTGAAGTAAACGTCAATCAATGTCAGAGAGAAAAGTCAGAAATGGTCGTGGTTGGCTTATTGTGGGATCTCGCAGAATATCGGCGAACATTTCGCACGAAGTTTTCATAGCGTTACGTCCAGATGGTATTTCCCTGATTTGCCATCTTGGTTTACCTAGATTAAATAACAACTATACATCAAAACTAACGGTAGCTAACGGCCGTTTATTTGAAAAAATAACGAAGAACAATATATATATTTTTTTTAATCAAATGCTCACGCACAATCACAGCTGAGAAATTATATAACTTTATTTGTATTTAATATGTTGATAAGGACTTTCTGGCTGATAAGATCTAGTATTTGTGCAATGATTTTTTAGTACAGGGCTACATATTATGTGAATGATGGTATATAAACTTCTGTTTTGAAGGTCACGACGGTAATATTACTGTTAGACGTAACGGTGGGTACCGTTGTGAAGAAGAAAACCGAAAAAGACTTCCGTTATGGCGTCATGCTGGATGTTGGCAGCAGCAGTACCAAATTACGTCTTTACAAATGGCCGAGGAGAAACTTCGCGGAAGAACTTCCCGTCTTGGAGGAATTTTACGATCAAAGAGTCAGCCCAAGTCTGACGACCGTGGCTGAGAACCTTACCGCAATTCCAGAATATTTACAGCCAATGATAGAAAAATCGAAAAAGATGATTCCAGAGGATTATCACGAGGACACGCCTATATACGCCATTGCTACTGCAGGTTAGAGCAATATCCCACCCTCACCATTATCCAACCACAAACGAGACAAGACATTGATAAACGAAATACAATCATTAGATATCACAAGCCATATAATTTGAGAATCAAAGCAAATACTCTCTAAAACAACTGGAGTGAAAAAGTAGGAATGGAAATTCAACTCACTCAAGTTGAGTGAAATTCACTCAACTGTGAGAGCCAAATTCACTCAAGTTTGAGTGAAATTCACTCAATTTCCAATCCAAGTTTGAGTTGGAAACTCACTCAAGTTGAATGAAGTTGATTCCACTCCAGAACTCAACTTGAGTGGAATTTTTCACTCATGAGCTTGAGTGGAAGAAATTTCCACTCTTACTTTAATTACATTTTCTAGAGTTTTTTAGAGAGTACACACCGCTCATATAACACGACATTAATTTGTCAACTCCCAGTTCAGGGGACGCAAGGCATGAAGTCCTGTATGTAACCCGAAGCACCAAATTGAAGACATCGACTGGCAATTATGTCGTGTTACATGAGGGAGGTGTCAGGGTAATCTCAGCTTCCATTTAATTCTCATGGATGTACATTGCATCATGGGATGGAAGTGAGATAAAACGATTTCAGGTAAACTGGTGTATCAATTAAACACCTATACTGTTACTGCCATAATTCAATAAAATTAATAACAATGTTCCAGTCACTCCAAAGGTCTTGTTTCAGCAGTCGATATCTGAGGATATCTGTTATATGGTGCTGTGTGTTGCGTCAGAAAAGGGTGTTTTAAGAATAATTTCATGTGTTCGAATAGCAAATTCAGAACTACTTTATGCACAAAATTTTCAATGTTATTATTCATAATGAATAATAGAATTGTTGCTCATATCCAACTAATGAATGTCAATCATATATAAGTTATTCGTGTCATTTAATAATGAGAGTCCTTCAACCTCTATTCAGGGATGCGTATCTTAAACTCCACCACGTCCTCTGAGGTATTTGATGCGGTCAGGAAACACCTGTCCGACAAAGCAGCTTGTCCATTCCTCTTCTACGGTCGACATGCCAGGATATCATCCGGGGAGGAGGAGGGAGTATTCGCCTGGATCAGTGTCAACTATCTCCGTGGGGTGTTCGGAAAAGATAATCCGTAAGATTCAACAGCGTTCATTGCTGTATCTTTATAAGCCGATGTGTTTTTTGAGAGTAAACTACTATCTTTGATAATAGAACGGCATTAATCCACAATCAATCAAAAATCGGAAAGGGTATTATCTCCCTTGTTACACTAGGGGCGTGTTGGTGCAGAGAACTTAACAAAGAAGTACCAGAAGCCCGCACAATAGTCTATTTTTCTAGAAAATTAACTTTCTAATGTACCTGTATACATGATCTATCGTTTCGTGTAGAAAATATAGAGATGTTTTCAGACAAATATTCCGGAATAGTTTATCAATATATTATTCAAAATAATTGCGAGTGCCATTGGTAAAACCAGGTAACAAGGGCGACTATTTCTGGAAGTAGCTTTTCACACCTCAATCTTAAAGAGTGGCAATTATTCAGGGGTAGATCAGACACTTTCCGGAAGCAGCTGTACCGAAATACGTTTACTATGATGGCCGAGAGGGGCCATCGCGTCTTTCATTTCTAATTTAACGCGATGGAGCGATGGAGCTATGCGATGGAACGATGGAGCTATGCGATGCGCGATGAAGCTATGCGATGGAGCTATGGAGCTATGCGATAAAAAGTCGCGCTATGCGATGCGCGATGAGGCTATGCGATGGAGCTATGCGATGCGCGATGGAGCTATGCGATGGAGCGATGGAGCTATGCGATGGAGCTATGCGATGGCGCTATGCGATGCGCGATGGAGCTATGCGATGGAGCGATAGCTGCGATGGAGCGATGGATGCTATGGAGCGATGGAGCGATGAAGCGATGGAGCTATGCGATGGGGCTATGCGATGGAGCTATGCGATGGAGCGATGGAGCGATGGAGCTATGCGATGGAGCGATGGAGCGATGGATGCGATGGGGCTATGCGATGGAGCTATGCGATGGAGCTATGCGATGAAAAGTCATTGCGCATGTAAATTTCCCCGGTGTGACAAAGGAATAGGCTGCTAATGTTTTCTGTAGTTTACTGTGGTTATGTACTAAATTTGATGGCAACCTGTTTAATCACGCTCATTGGCTTGTAAGGCATGATTTTGACTGGAGGGCCTCGCCGGTATTCCATCAGTTCCAGCCAAGATATAACACATACTCTCCCACCCCGTCACCCCTTTCTGCTAATGTTTTCCACAGTTTACTGTGGCTGTCCGTGATAAAACCCTATTGACAGCTCCCTCGATTAGTTTTATTGTAATGAACAGTAAAGGACAGTCTTCCTCAGTACCATATTGCTATGCAGGTAACAAAGAAGCGTGTAGAGTATTCGTCAAATGATGTTTCGCGTTATATGGTCGTCTAACATCTTGCGATGTCACTGAAATCACATTATTCGGTTCATGTAACACTTCAATAATAAATAAACGTCATTGGTATTTTTTATTATGTTCTAATTCGTAGGACTCAAACGAACACAAATTATTTATCGTTTCAACATCCGCTAGTTTATTTTCACCATAGAGTAGCCCGGTCCCGAAGCCCGGCCTCGCTCGGTACACAGAAATCATACAAAGGTGTGAAAATACAAGGTACTGAGGAGCCTTCCTGAACGCAAGGTGCCGCCCAGGCAAAAACAGAGATAAACACACTGGAGAAATACTCTGAAAACCTGTGTTCGTAGCACTGCACCAGACGTCTCCAGCTCAGGATGACAAACTCCATCCTGTACAGAATATCATAAAAGGAATAAATCGATACGAAGAACTAGAAAGGAATGGAATCTGTCCAGTCTTGAATGGAGTAACCTACAAAATATAGATATGGAAAGCACGTAATATGGATAGAGGAAATCCCATTAAAGCCAATTCCCATCTAATGCATATAGGAACTATTAATTTTAAATGAATGTGTTTTAATTAGGTCTTCTTGGACGAAGCACATGCAAATGGCAGGTAAATCAAGGTAAACTAAAGTGTACCGCGGCCTGGCTTGGCCTGGACATCGATGAGTAACACCGTCCACACACTGCCTTATAAGCCAGTAGATTACATAACGCTAGAGAACCAGACTACACCTGTCGCCTTTGTTATTCAGTACACCTGTTAACTGCTTTATTTCATTAGAATATCCGCGCTACTGTTAACATTCAGAGAACCCTCATTAGAATAATAATTCACGCGCGCCAACTCTCCGCGCCCCAAAAACAGCGCTCCTGTACCAACAATAAATATATCTATATTTAGCGTCATGTCAACATTATTTAATGATATTAAACACACACTATTCTGCCTTCACAGATGCATCGAATGCAGTCCACGTTCTCAAGAAAACTTCTATTTTATGTGTATTTACATACTGGATGAGGCACCATTTACTATGCATTAATGATATCTGACAAAGAAGGTACGAGCCATTCCGCAATGTAAGCGTCAAATCCGACACTCCATATTAACCGAGCAGCCTACACTTGTAGCTGATACTATTCAGTTTGTTTCATATGTATATGTCTTATATAGAGGTTATTCCTCATCACAACCAACTATTTTATAGTGTCAACGTGCACAAGCTGGGTTCTTTTGTTTTGGTAGGTATGCAACTCTGACCTACATTTAGAACAGAGGATTTCATCTCTGGTAGCATCTTCAAGTTTCCGAACTTCTTGCAGCCAGTTCTGTTGTAACGGAGAGTTTTTACCACAACACTCGCATTTCAACTTATTGAATGGCACATTTTGTGTACAAATTTGCCATCACTATATTACTTTGCTACTGCAATAAATGCATATCTATCTATTATAATATATAAGGCTATCTGTCTCCGATTGTCTGTTGGACTGCAGGCGGAAGTGCAAGTGGTGAAGAAAACTGAACAGCTTTAGGGATTTCTGATTAGAAAATATTTCCAAGAAATATCTGTTCATGGATCATTCAGCTATGGACAATGACTTTTCATCGCATAGCTCCATCGCATAGCCCCATCGCATAGCTTCATCGCTCCATCGCTCCATCGCATAGCTCCATCGCATAGCTCCATCGCTCCATCGCATAGCTCCATCGCTTCATCGCTCCATCGCATAGCTCCATCGCTCCATCGCATAGCTCCATCGCTTCATCGCTCCATCGCATAGCTCCATCGCGTAGCTCCATCGCTCCATCGCTCCATCGCATAGCTCCATCGCATAGCCCCATCGCATAGCTCCATCGCATAGCTCCATCGCTCCATCGCATAGCTCCATCGCGCATCGCATAGCTCCATCGCATAGCCTCATCGCGCATCGCATAGATCGCTCCATCGCTCCATCGCATAGCTCCATCGCTCCATCGCATAGCGCGACTTTTTATCGCATAGCTCCATCGCTCCATCGCATAGCTCCATCGCTTCATCGCATAGCTCCATCGCGCATCGCATAGCTCCATCGCATAGCCTCATCGCGCATCGCATAGCGCGACTTTTCATCGCATAGCTCCATCGCTCCATCGCATAGCTCCATCGCGCATCGCATAGCTCCATCGTTCCATCGCATAGCTCCATCGCTCCATCGCGTTAAATTAGAAATGAAAGACGCGATGGCCCCTCTCGGCCATCATAGTTCAGTGTAATTTATTTGGGACACAATTTTTGTCGATCATATATACACAAATGCAATTGACGCTTATACACAGGGCTAATTGTCAGTCTCAATTCCGAACATCGTAGCAATTCACCGCTATATTTGCGCCTTTATTAAAAAAAGGTTCTAAAGACTGATATATCGTAATATGTTTTAAATCATCACTGGTTCATTGTGTAATTTGTATTTTCCAGATCCACGTCCAACTCTGTCGGAGTTTTGGAGATGGGAGGCGGCTCCACGCAGATAACATTTGTACCAAACGGTCCGATTTATGCGGGGAAATTTCCGGTGCAGATTGCCGGCAACATCTACCCGCTTTACACGCACAGTTATCTGAATTATGGACAAAGTTATATGGCGGAGAGGGTCATCGATCGATTAATGAAACAATATCCAGGAGCCACGAATATAAACAATCCATGCATGTTGAGAGGTATGCATCAGTGAACAATTCATTCATATATATATATTATCATCTGAAACCGCGAAATCAGAACCAATCAAATTCCATCTCACTAGGTCTCCATGTTACATCACATACGATGTGCTTAGGTTTACAAAGAATTTTCACCAGGAAAAACAGATCAGACACGCATTCGGGCACTCGGCATGGCCTCCCACTAACGTCCATATTGGCATCCATGCTGAAAGCACAGTATGACGCAGAAACTTCGAACATTCCTTTGAATTAGATCCATTTCAAATTTGTTGTTTCTATAAATATGTAAACATAAACTCACTTCAATCAGAAACCTGCAGATAGTTTATGGATTTTAGGTGCACAATAGAATAAAATAGCAAAGGATATATAGTGATATCATGCCCACCCCATATAATTAGAAGAAAAACAAATAACTGAACTTCTCGTACAATATCTCAGAGTCTTATTAGGCATTACTTATTGCATCAGTGTTGACTTTCAGCTGAGAGCCCTTGTGTATTTGACATTGTAGCTGTGTTGATTTCTACCCAGCAATGGTTTGTTTAGTCTAAGACAGCAATGGCAAAAACTATTTTAAAAACGATGATCATTTTCCCACCATTTGTTTTCTTTGATCATTGTTTTGAAACATAGATACGGGATGGTTTCTACCAGGGCTGCCTTGGTGTGAGTCTTGATGGTAGAATATTGCTACAATATGTCAAATAGACAAGGACCCTCAGCTGAAAGTCCAAGCTGAAGCAATACGCGTATAGCTGTATAGACCTGGGTCGCGAGAATGAATACAAAGGATTATTCCGAATTGATGACCACGTTAACCCTTGTGAAAATTTGAAATATTCATCTATTTATTTTTCAGGTGACAACAGTTCGGTCACCGGCGTGACCATCCAGGGGACGGGTCAGCCATCCGAGTGTGAAACTCTCTTCCAGGACTATATTACGACAGCCGCAGACGATATGTGCTTTCCAAAACCCTGTGCAATAGGCCGAATTTACCAACCCAGTGTCGTCGGCAAGAAGTTCTATGCCATTGCCGGCTTCGTGCATACGCCAGAAGCTTTAGGATTAGGCTCAACTCTCGTGCCCAGGGAGCTTAAGAATACAGCTAGTACTTTCTGCACTAAGGTAAACATTATACCTTGCTTGGAAACTTTCACAGGCATATTTGTGTAGATCTAAACCGGTGTCGATACACGTGTATATTCTCAGCATTTCCCTTCAATGCTCCTATTGATAGTCAAAAGTGGAACGATTCGGCGATAGATTTGGAGAACCGTCCACATACTATGCACGTAATCACCAGAATTTTATTGGCTCTTCTATTAGTTCCGAAATATAGTATGCTATTTATAATGTCCTGTTCATACGGTGGCTCGTAGAGGACATACATTTTATTTTTAAAAGTTTATTTATGTTCTGTTTCAACTCGAGTTAAAATAATTTCTACCTCCAGATGAAAAGTTTCAACTCCAGTTGAAATGTTTTAACTCGAGTTGAAATAATTTCTGCCTCAGTTGAAACTCGACTCGAGCTGAGTTGAAATTAGTTGATTTCAAATATTTCAACTCAAGTTGGAACATTTCAACTGAGGTAGAAATTTTTTCAACACAAGTTGAATCTTTTCAACCGAGGTAGAAATTGTTTTAACTAGAAGTCCAAAAAAAAATATATGTTAAATAAAATGCATGTCCCCTACGAGCCACAGCTTATGTTGGAAGATGTTCGTGTAAATTCTGGCTTAAAAATAAAACAATGAATATTTAGACCACTCTTTGTATGTGACATGTTCATGCATACACCATGGAGACGATACTGATAAGTAAATATTGCCTCTGTTTCAGACACTGGACGAAGCAGTTGCGTCAGGCGTATCCTCTCAATATGCCTCAGATCGATGCCTAATGGGTCTGTACATCCCTATGTTACTGACGGGCGCTTATGGATTCCCACCAGAGACCCGAGCTATTACCGATTCTAACAGCATTGGTGGCAATGGGATAGGTAAGTTTTCTTGTTTTAGTTTAATTTGATTATGATATTATGATATATATATCCTAAGTAAAACCTCGCATATACTGAGTAATATACAAAGCTCAGAGCAAGAGAGATATCTTAATATCAGAGGTAGGTGAAACTAATTCATTGGTCAATACAAATTGTCAAAAAGAAATTGTTTTAACTAGAAGTCAAGTAGTATTTATATACTTAGCGCTGGAAAAGATATTCAAAGAACAAAGAAATGTACCGCGAAATTCAAATAAAACATTGAGTTGATGGGCCGCGAAATCCGAATGGGAAGCGGCCCTTAAACTACAATTTCAATCAAAAAAACCCCGCCATTTCTAAACTGGTAAAGTTATCCCAAAATCCAACAAAATTGACATATCAGGAAGTCGCGTCACCAGTTGATCCCACCCTAATCATTCGTGATGTGAGAAGCTCAGTTGGTTTGTGGGATACCTTTTTCAGTTTAAAAATGGCGGGTGAGATAGGCATAACCGATAGTCCCCTCCAATATCTACCGTTAGCGGCAAAAGTAGTGGAATTTTTTACAATCTTTCGGCAGCTAACAACTGAGATGAGTGGGAAAAGTTGGGTTTAGAGCTTTCGTTTCCTATTTTTAGAATCTAATCACTCTAAAATGCGTTTGTATTATTCTCTTTAAGTAACGTATTTGGTAGCGGGAGGTAACAACAACATCGACTTTTTTTTATTATTACTGATTACTTTTTGGGAGACGACAGTCGAAGACGATCTAAAAAATGTATATCTTGCTAATATAGCGTCTTTTTTTGCATTCCACAGCTGGGACGATGGGAGCTATGCTGTACGAGATCGAACGTCTGGAATTTCCCATGGACGATGAGACCTCGGCCGGGCCGAACATTGCATACTCGCACATTGTCATCATATGTGGCTTAATGTTATTGTTCGGTTTTCATCTATGAAGAAAGTAAAACTAGATTTTCACTGCCGTAACATTAAACGCAACTTCTGGCGGACTTCGATGATTTTTGGATATATCCTCAATAGGTTCACCTCTGTGATATTTAATTTCTGTGTCTCAATTTACATTGCGAAGTATTGAATTTTCTAAAGTAAAATAAGGAATTTCAGTTTTCTGTAAATAGACGACGAATTGTGCAGAATATTGAATAATTCAGAACACTTAACGTCGAAGACTAAGGACAATGCCGGGACGTGGCTACGTATAATGTTACCAATGAATTTCGATATCGAATGCTTACAAACATGTCCTTGCTGACCGATTCGGACATGCGGAGAAAGTACAGGAGCCACACACAGCTTGAAATATTTTACATTGGTAACTTTGTATGGGTATATTTGGTAGGTTAACAATCCTGATAAATACATAGAAAAGTGCGAGAAGTGTTCATAAAAATTGTTTAAGTGGAAAGATAAGTATGTTGTATAGGTCTAAGACCGTTGTGAGTGAAAGTCACGAATTGCATTCCAGATTCACCTTTCAGGCTTGTTTTGCCATAATATATATTTCTACTAAATGAATTTGCGCATTATAGAGTAAAGTGAACTGGAAAAGAGATCATGGCTTTGTCTTTCTTTGTTACGTTAGTTGTTTATATTCTCAATGACCAGTTAAATTTGGCTGTCACACAGGCATTTCACATCACCAAAGTAAACTCCAAAGCTGTTGTGGACCAGCCTACTCACCAAGGGGGCAAAAAGTGTAATATAGCGCAGTAGTGAACTCTAGATGAGATTGTTCAATCACATACATATTTTATAGCCCAGAAACCACGACAATATTTCATACGAATATTTCAATACGAATTCCCGGAGAGAGTTCATGGTTTCTGTATGTCACGTAGTAAGACTTTTTCATCCCTTAAAGCTGCCAATCTTCGAAAGATACCCAGTAAATTATTTGAGGTTTGGCATTCCACGGCGGGGCGTCAAATCTGGTGACATGCGCAGTAGGGACGCGGCTTGTTTGCTCATCGAAATATATGTGTAAGTGTAAAGCGTTCTTGCGATTTAAAATCTGATACTCCAGAGTAATCTGTTGGCAATAAGACATCAATTATGCGATCATCAACACTGCGATCACATAGCCATAAAGTTCGAAACACCAATGTGATCACCAACAATAAAACAAACAACTCCATCTCTGTACGATTCTCATTGAAGGTAGATGGAGTTAGTGCAATTATACTCAATCATGCGGGAAACTAAACGGGACAATTGTATTAGAAGATGCAAGTAAACATTAATGAATGTTAAAGTTTATTTTAAAGCAGCTTCCAGTTTTCATCGATCCATTCGATTGTCCTGAGATAGTTACATCAGAAGCCCCATACATCGATAGGTTACATATTCACAATAGCTGTTTATATTACAAGGATGTTATTGCAACATTCTATAGTTGGGATTATTACGGTCAATAGACTAAAGGCATATACATTATGGATATATCCCTATATGAGAGAGGAGCATGAGTGCTAATACCGATATTAACGAGTTAAAGGTTTAATAACGTCAGATGGCATTGTCATGTATAACCGACAATGTGTCCCTCCAGATGCTTTGGCCAGTGTATGTCATACAATCAGAATATGCATAGTGCAATGGACTTGCATAATGTATCACTTCACTAGATGAAATATAACCACTTTCTGTCTGACATCGTATTGTCCCTTCTTGGAAATTTCACCGGGCGCATATAGGGCAACTGAATATAACATAAACTGTTCAATGTTCGGACAATTCGGTTGATGATATTTAAATCGGATTCTCGTTCAGGAACAATTTCATTCCGAGCTCATTGATCACATTATTTTGTAAAATCGGATACTGTCATTGGTGTCGTGTATTGACGTATTGACGCTTTGTCGTAAGTATTAATGACACAAGTATCGAAATTAGGGAATTTGTTTTATTAGCGGTTGTCAGCTTCTTGTCACAACTTGGGACCGGTAATTATCTAATGCAAAAATATATCACTCTTGATGAATGCGCCTAGAAGTTTAGCTGATACACTATATATTTTTGGTAATCGATTAATTTATATAAGACCAAAAGTCCATCAAAGTTTGATGGACTTCTGATAAGGCCCACATGATGGTGTCATCATTTCTGCACTATGGCGACAGGAGCGCTGTTCTGAAGCACAATTGTGGCATTAGCACGACCGGACAACTGCTATGACACAATTGTCCCAAGTGTGACAATTGTGTTACAGAGCTCATGACCAGCTGTAATTTTGGCAAGTCTAGACTTCAGATATGACAGCAACAAGCAATTTATGGCGAATGGAGCTATCAACTCCATGTCACACATATTCATTGGGTTTCTGATGTCCGGCACTGTACGATATGGATATCAGGTTTGAAGACAGTAATACACAGACTGCAGAGACCATCTCAAAGCAAATTATGCATCAGGGCGTGAACCCGCTGTACCCGTAAAATCCGTGAGTATTATCGTAGCGCGTTTAAACATATTAAATTAGTACATCGTGAGCAACACATGAATTTCAAGTAGCCATGTAAGAAATCCTGTGTTACAATATGGTGCATGACTTAGATTTCTTGGTTCCATCTTTTGAAGACCTTTCAACATCTGTACTTTTTGTCAAATTATTCACAGAACTTTCACTGTCTTTCGATTGCATTTCTCCCGAAACGATTTCCTGTTCCAGCTCATTTGATGGTTTCAGCATTGGCGTTTCAGCCACACCATGATCTACGCCTTGTGATGTCTTTATTTGGGATAAATCATCTTTTTCTAGATTCTGTTCTTCCTTATTTGGTTGTTTTGGCAGATTGTCTTCGGCATTTCTCGGTGATTTTACTTCTGGCACAGTTTCTAAGCCACTCTCCTTGTACTCGGGTGAAGTTTCTATATTCTCCGTAAGCTCCTCACCACCATCTTTCTCCGTCGACTCTTCCACAGTGGCTATAGTCAATAAGCTGCTCCGTCTGGAGTCATAGAA
>JAVTVY010014456.1:0-60384 GCA_036873755.1 Hanleya hanleyi
GTACACTACGGATGGATTTACAATTACACCACACATGGATATAGAAGTACACTACAGATGGATACACAGGAACACTACAGATGAATATACAATTACACCACACATGGATATACAATTACACCATTCATGGATATACAGAAACACTACAGATGGATATTCAATTACACCACACATTGATATACAAGTACATTACAGATGGATATACAAGTACACTACTGATGGGCATACAGGAACACTGCAGATGGATATACAATTACACCACACATGGATATACAAGTACACTTCAGATGGATATACAATTGCACCACATATTGATATACAAGTACACTACTGATGGATATACAAATACACCACACATGGATATACAAGTACACTACAGATGGATATACAAGTACACTACAGATGGATATACACGTACACCACAGATGGATATACAATTACACCACACATGGATATACATGTACACTACAGATGGATATCTAGTACAAAACAGATGGATATACAATTACACCACACATGGATATACATGTACACTACAGATGGATATACAAGTACACTACAGATGGATATACACGTACACCACAGATGGATATACAATTACACCACACATGGATATACATGTACACTACAGATGGATATCTAGTACAAAACAGATGGATATACAATTACACCACACATGGATATACATGTACACTACAGATGGATATACAAGTACACTACAGATTGATATACACGTACACCACAGATGGATATACAATTACACCACACATGGATATACATGTACACTACAGATGGATATCTAGTACAAAACAGATGGATATACAATTACACCACACATGGATATACATGTACACTACAGATGGATATACAAGTACACTACAGATGGATATACACGCACACCACAGATGGATATACAAGAACACTACAGATGGATATACACGTACACTACAGATGGATATACAGGAACACTACAGATGGATATACAATTACACCACACATGGATATACAAGAACACCACAGATGAATTTACATATACACTATAGATGGATATACAAGTACACTATAGATGGATATGGAAGTACATTACTGATGGATATAGAAGTACACTACAGATGAATTTAAATGTGCACTATAGATGGATATACAGGATGGACCAGAACATGGATATCTATAAGTTACAGATCCGTACGTACACTCTACAAAAACGTCTCTAAAAACCCAGGACTACCCCGCCGCCCTCGCACTCACACGTCACACTCATATATATAGTTGTAATTGCTCGGGCTATTAACGACAATATTTTTTAGAGTCGTTGGCCTATTTCAAATTTATTTATACCGTGGTGATTATGAAATTCACACTAACGAAGTGTCTGCCAGCGCACACACATTTACAGAATTGTCAGAGAGAGAGAAAAAAAAAACGATGAAAAGGGGAGTTTTTGAGAGACAGTCGCACTAATTGGACGAAGTGTTATTAAAATGACGGATATAGCATTAAGAAGGCGTATTGATCTTTTATTGGGTGACAAGCAGGCTTTTTTAAATCGGTGGCATTGCAGAGTGACCGCCCGTGGCGGAACGCGCGGACCTGGAAGAGAGCCACACTGGGTGGTTCCCAGATATCGTTTTTACAGCAATGGTTGTAATATAAAAGCTCCAATTATCAGACTTTCTTCTGATAATTATTTTTAATTTTCCATTCATTGAGCTCTGTATAGCATATTTCTCGCCCCAGATCATTATTGAACGGTCATTTGAGTGCAGTCAGAAAGGTCGTCAAATGTTTACTGAAAGTGAGATATCAAATATATGGGGTTTATGAACATATTATGGTATTCTCTCACGTCTAAAATGGAAAACTCAAATACATCTGGTTATACAATAATATCGCTGTATATATCCAATTATTTTTAGGATGAGACTTTATTGGTAAAGCACAAATACTTGCGATAAATGGGCCAGTCCAGTGCGAGACTCGAACCCGCGTCCCAAAATTGGTACCAATTCGGCAGCTGTAAATGTAAGTCGGCCTCCTCAGCTTCCAAAAAATAGAAGGTTCTTTAGATCGAAGTCTAGACTACATACATTTACTACCCATCTGATAAACTCAGTAATGGCACAGCTCCTAAAGCCGATATTATATATACATATATACGCTAATACCATTTAGATAGTAGGTAACATTTAGGCTTGCATTATTTTTAGGATGACCTACCAAGAAAGTGCCATCCTAAAAATAATTGGATATAAATCTTAACTATTTTCTAAATGACATTAGTATATAAATATCAATGTCATTGATAGAAGATATTAATATCTGATTCAATCTATAGGATAACACTGATGATGAATGGGTAGGTGTTACAATCGGACCGGCCAACTTCAGAGAATGGCGCGGAACTTTCAGCGTCATATGCAGGCGCTCTGCACGGTGCGGACCAACCAGTCATCTCGCTTCCGCTATTAGAGTATCTAAGTGATTTACCAAGTTTTATCTTAAAAATGATTGAATTTGAATATATCTGGCTATATTTAAACCCCTCGAATCAACCATATAATTTGCCCAGCCGTACAAGTATAACTCGATCAAACATCCCATGTTATGTACATGAACAGACACAATCAACTTACGATGGCTACCAAACAACGCCTATATGGTAGATATGGGTATAGTATCGTGTGTAATAGAATCGTATAATTGTTTATCTGCAATCACTGTAAAACCTACTATCGCGACAAATTATTTCCTTGGCCTTATTTTCGTGATTTCTTGATTTTATTTTCGCGATTTTTTTGGTTTTAAAGATTGTGCGGTTTTCGCGCGCGTTTATTTCTCGCGAATCTGTCAACTTGCGGAAATCGCAAAAATTAAATGTATTAAATTATATACCAAACATGTGAGCATGCATGAAAACCTAAAGAAACAACTATTCCACCTTTATCAAAATCATGAAAATTTAGAACTCGTGTCTCGCCATCTTGTTGACATGAGACAGTCCAAATGACACATGTGTTCAGTTGACAGAATCAAGTGAAAAGGGAAACAGGTACAAATTCTGCAACCAATGGTTAACCAAGGTTTATATCTGTCGTACTCCACATGGAATGAGACAGCTTTTAATCACTTTCTATGGGAGATAACATGATATAGGAGAAAATAATCGAGACTTTTCAATAAATCACCAAATATGTTAATATTTTTTTTTTTTCATCAATAATAAATTATTTCGGTGTAGGTCGTATGGAAAGCATTTTATGATATCCACTGTCATTGTGGTATATGAAAAGGTGGAAAACAATTATATTCTTGATGAATTTTTTTTTTTAAATATTAACAACAACAACATCGACGAAGACACCCATTGCTAACCAAGCCTCTGTGACTCAGTTGCCTCGCATATTGCTTCTGACAGAATCACGTTATATGTCTTGGAAAAGTAGTGCAGTACAGGGAAATTTCTATACAGATAAAATTGCAGCTGATGGTTTGGTCACGAGAACGACACGGTGGAAAAGTCGATCTCGTGATCTGTCTCTCCAAGATGTTATACAGTGAAACTTTGTCGAGTCGACCATGCTTGGGACCAGATTATAGTGTCAGTTTTGACAGGGTTCTGGTTTATCAAGGTTCAAATTACCTCAATTTAAGTATTGGGGTCATGTATAATGCCGCTATTTAAAGATTGGTCGGTTTACCCAGGTGTCGGTATTCACAGATTTCCCCGCACGCATCTTTAAAATGCTTAAATATGTCATTTCTGTTTTGGAAAGGGTTGAGTATTGAGCGTCGGGAAGAATTAAATGAACACAGTCAACGTCTCTACCGGTTTCGCTACTTATTTCTGTCTTCATATACCAACCCTGGACATCTTATTCCTATATATATATAATATATTAAGAACGTAACAACTACTTTATTTTATTATAAAATGTCGCTCTTCGTTTAGAGTATTTGATGAAATGATCAAATCCACGTTAAGCAGAAGAAATTGCGACCCTGCGCTCCACGAAGCACCCTGGTAATAGATCAGTTTAGTCGGGTTTGTGTCATATGGTCATATGGGTTCAGTGTGTTGTTAGTTTCGCAAATAAATCATCCCACCGGCCAGATGACAGCTGTAAATCTGCTCTCAAACAATGGCCGATCAGCCACCGGACAATTAAACGGAGGAGCAATTAGTCTAACACCGTTCCACCAACAGGCTGTCTTTGGTGAGTGTAAATCGATGACTCGGCTGCCACCCATGAGCATTGTTGTGACATCACCGCGCGCGCTCTGCAAATTGTCATCCTCGCCACGTGACTGTGAAATGTTCCAACTTGCCGCGAATGCGCACGCGTAGTCCTGCATGTACAGATGAGAAGTTTTTCCAAGAGTTCCAAATTTAGTTGTAAGGACGAGAACTTGTGTAACTCAAGTCTATACCCTATACTCAGCCACCTGCACTGGGGCATAGCTATGCCCCTGCCATCATTCAGATTTTCGGACCGGATTCCCGCCCGAGCAGCACACTGCCGGAAGTGACATCATATATAGTAAAAGCGATGTTTCTAGAACGTGGAATTTCATTGGTCGGTTCTCCCAATTCGACAGGAGTTGTAAAACGACAGAGTCGCGGAAAATGCGAAGCGCAAGTCCGATTGCGTTGCGATTTTGTCTAGTTAAAAAAGCCGTTTCGGCACGAAGAATGAATGTCTTCCCCCAAAGGAAGGTTCACGTATACACAACGTATACATTCCGACGGTTACTCCACTTAGGAAGTAATAAACGGATGGCGTTTGGAAAGGTCCGTTTTTGAGAAGCTTTTGCATCAACCGTGTTGAGTGATTCTTTTCCATACTCTTTTCCTGTGTCATAGAGGTCAGGGTATGTTAGAAAATTAAAGACAATGAGAATGACTTTATTTGAGCCAAAGATGAGAGAATTTTACCCAGGAAAATTTAACAAAAATTGATTTGAAAAGAAGAAAAAATTATATTTATTAATTTACATAATTTATTGAAAATATACGTGGGCATCTACGATTCAATATCCCACAGGCCAGGATGTGGTTTTCATCCTGATTCTCTGACAAGACGAAGACATGCTGGAAGACAAGTAGTTGACTTTGTCAAGTCCTCCGTTTAACGCTTAGAGGATTTACTGAGCTGGTCACTACAGATTTTATGCTGGCGTTACACTGGAATTGTTATGCTGGAATTGTATTGCCTCCCAATGAGGTCAGATCAGATCAAAGAAATCTATCTGTATGATTTATTATTTACGGTACTGAGGTTCGAAGCATCGGTGACTGATATAGGCCAACCTGTGTAAGGTCTAGCGAATAGAACATGTACCTGTGTCACGGGACTCACAGAGAATTATCGGAGGACATGTCTAGCGAATGGCATCAAAACCTATCTTAGTTCTTTCAAATCATCAAAACATGTTGATGGCCGGTATAAAAGGAAAGTCCGGTAGGAAAAAATGTCCGACTCCTATCTATTAACATTTTGGTCTCCTACTCCATCTATAGGATAGCTTGGGAATCGACCATCTCTAGCATTGCAGAGCGATATCAGATACTGTTCGGTCGTTATCCGGCAAAGGATACAAGTTCAAGAAATTCCGAGGAATTTAATGCTTTTGATGTTACACGTACTTTCAAAATATTTGCTTCCTACCATTGAAAAAAAAAATAATACAACCTTCTGACGTTGTGAAACGATAATAGGGCATCACATAATCCGCAAAATGGCGACACCTTCCACGTGATGTTGATTCCAGAAATAGCTGCCGAAATAGAGCTAAAATGGATATGGTGACTCCCACCAAAGTCAGTCTTCGATGCTTACAAATCTAATAACATATCTAGATAGGTTTCCCTTATTTTCAGCTTAGATAATAAAATAAAAACATAGAAGGGACATTATTTCCTTGGGCATTTTTGTCCCATGGATTGGCGCAATACTGAATCAAGTCTCACCGGAAATTGGGGAAACAACCTCATTAACTGTGCAAGAGTCTAGAACCGGAAGAAAAAAACTCGCGATACTTATACACAGTCAGAAAAATGTGGATGGCCCATCGCCATCTATCGGTGACAGGGTCCTGTCGTCGCCATTTACTGGTGAGGACAAATGGTGACGAGGTCATTTCATCGCCAATTATTGGTGATGCGGTCTGGTCATCGCCAATAAATGGCGACGAGCAATGAGGTAGATTTCGGGTTAATGCCATTTTTTGACGATGGGGCCTAGTCATCGCCAATAAATGGTGATGAGGTCAGCCAAAATATGGCGATGGCGGTAATGATGGAATATGGCGATGGCTCTAACTCATCACCATTTATTGGTGATAATGTCGTCGCCTTTTTTTGGTTATAGTCATCAACATTATTTTGACTGTGAAGACGCCATTGGATTCGGAAACGTCCAAAATGCATCACGGCTGCTTCTTGGATGAACGGCATCGAGACTTGGGTGAGACCTGTCTCTTTGAATACCATTTGTTTGACATCTTCATGGTGTTCAAATGAACAGTTACAATCCAAGCCTGATTGAGATACATACTCTGACTGAGATACATACTCTGACTGAGATACATACTCTGACTGAGATACATACTCTGACTGAGATACACACTCTGACTGAGATACATACTCTGACTGAGATACATACTCTGACTGAGATACATACTCTGACTGAGATACATACTCTGACTGAGATACATACTCTGACTGAGATACATACCGGTACTTTGGAAACGACTTGGAAATTCATTTGGATAAAGTATACTGGTCAGTGATTAGGATTTTATGTCGTGCAACATCATCATGTCTTACTGACATCATTGAAAACTGTTGACCGCTTCTTTCTTGTGTGAAACAATCTTGTGTTTTTATTATTTTTATTTCATGAATTGGCGCTAACTGTCATACGAAATAGGACTTTTGATTATCGACACGGAAATTCTTTTATGGGTGACGGCTGAATATTGAATGTCGGATCTGACGCTTGCTATGAAGGAGCATTTGGACTCTCCATTGTTCATTTTGAACTCAAAAGTCGCATGTATACATGTATACCCTGCTGTGTCAATTCCTGGACAAATCCATTTATTTATCTGACTCGGGTGCCGTCCAAGGGGAAATCAGAATAGAGACCCTGGCGGAACCAGGGGACGACTCACAGGGTATCGCGCCCGTAACCGTGTCCAGTCAACCGGACCTGAAACGAACCTTGGCGCGACGACAAAAGGCTATCTCATCTGGCTAAATAATTCATGGCTATTCTTTATGGAAATGCAACAAAGCATAACATGGACAAAACCCGACATAAAACACCAATTTTATATATGAGCCAGTAAATTAAAACAAAGGGTAGGCCGACCCTATATATTCACCGCTTCAGGGTGAGATACGATGAAGTCATTAGATCTATTTTAAATCGTTTGACACTTCATTGATGAATTAGTATTTCTGTGCACGCTCAAGCGCGATTTGTTTGAAACAATAGAAAGGCCATAGAGAATAATATATCATAACTGTCCAAAATCATTTCGTTATGGATTTCGTGGTGTAACATCAATGTCTGAAACCATTTCGCTATTAATTTCACGATGTATCACCAACGACTGAAACAACTAATTTGCTATTAATTGCATCGCTAAGCATAACTTGGTTGGAACCCTTTCGCTATTGATTTCCTATTTTTCAGGGTCAGCGTTTTTTAAATTCCTTCTCACTTTTAGTTCTCAAAAGAAAGTTTTCTATAGTTGGCAAATGACATATATGCCCCTTTGATCTCTTGTTCTGCTATAGCTCAGTTCTTCCCGTTCCAAAATGATAAAATTGATCCAAACGTCAGCTATTAGCCTAAAGATTTCCTGGACATTTCATCTCTCGTCTCCGAAAGCGATTCCTCTACGTGTAACTTGACTGTGTGTTATATTAATGATACATTCCCCCAATAATGCTCTGTTTATTGAAGACCGGTCGCGTTGTTAACGGCAATTGATTACCGAAGGAAGATTTTCAAAGATCGCGTCACGGCCCTCGTGGAATCCATTCAGTTGGATAGACGGCTGTCAATAAGGGAATCGCAGTTGATAGCACAATTCCTAATTACTAGTTGGTGTGGGGGTTTTAGCTGGGAGTCCGACCAACACGGAAACAACCTTTTCCGGGCTATTTTCACTCATTTTCCGCCAGATTTTCTCTCGTACATCGCCGTTCCGAGTATCAATAAAGACCGATTCCACTGCCTTCATTTGCGTCTCGCGGAAGAACACGTCCGACTTTTCTACAGACGTATTAGAGCGAGAGCAATTGTGGAGCCATCGATGTTCCTTAATTCCACTAACAGGGCTTTCTGTCACCGATACCTTTGGGAAGACCGCAAATTGAAAGGTGTACTTGGAGGATAGACGCACTTGCCCGAGTCATATATCATCCTTTAAGAGCTAAACATACACACATCTAGAGGGGAAATGACATGATTAAAATTTCAGAATATGGACACAGCTCTAAAGCGCGATAATGGTTCTTAGAGATATAACAATGGTGAACCTCATTTCCGACACTCTAACAGATAAATTCAACATCGAAACAACAATACCGAAGTCGGACTATTGAAACTTCTTTTCAACCGAATCGGTGTGTGTAGAGCGCGTGTTATACGCCATCCTCTCCCAGGGTGCTTTGCGCTACGCTGCATTTATCCCTTGTGAAATAGTGATTTCTAACCACCATACTTTCACGTTAAGGTAGACTTCCTAGCCACCATACTTGTCCCAGCAATTTTATTATATTAACTTATTCCTTGAGTGAAAATTCATAATTTCATAAGCTTTTCTTACTGTCCCTTGTTATCGGTATATGCTGTACGGTGTGTGTTATATTCGAGGCTGACAGTTTAACATGAGGGAATTGTTTTCGGTTCTGAATACTCTTTTGGTAATATAAACATCGTGTCCAATGACCTGTAGGGTCAAGCATTGTCAGTTAACTTCTGTGAGAAATTATATTTGACTGTATTTCCAGTAGGCGTCAGATTCGATCTTCGGTGTTCAGCTATAGGGTTTAACGGCGTGGATAAGTAGAATGGACTAACCTGTACCCGGTGGAACCCAAACATTGAGTTCTGTGTTTTGGTTTGGTGACAATTCGATTGTCCCATTGACATAAGTGTCCTTAAAGTCTGATGAGTTGTTATCATGTACCCATTGTTAGGACAGTATAAAAGAGAATGTTTGACGGTTTCCAATTTACAGTTTAAGATCTACTGTCATTGCCACCGGTACAGCGTCACAATTTTGTAAGCTGAAATGAAGTACGTACAGTAAAAGCTATCTACAGCAATGTGTGTGTTCTGTTGTCATCCATTTTAAGTCCAGAGAAAACCACTGGCCGGACCGGAGTCTTCTGAATGGGTTTGTGTAATTTCACCCGGGAATATCGGCGCCCCATACAAGCCCACTTTCCGTCGGGGATTTCCGCAAATTACATTGGCGAGCTTGCCAGGATAAAAAAAAAACTTCCGGATGCCACAGGAACATTGGTTGATGAACAGCAGAATAGCCTTATTTGACGCTGTACCGGTGGGATAATCTACTGCAAGATGGTGAGCCGACAGCCACAATGCGGTGGTGGTAGCCTCGCCTCCATTCGCGAGGATCCGTCCAAGAGCTATGGCCAGTCTTTGACGAACCGTTTCGTGGAGTGACCACGGTACCATCGGTTCCTGGACCCTCCGTCTTCCTTCTTCCTTCTTCTGCGGTCGGCGCGGGGAGTCCGTGGTCCCTCACCACTTCTTCTGATCTTTTCTGCGAGACCCATCATGTAGCATAGTTCAGGTCTCAAACAGATGATCTCGTCTTCTTCCGTCTCCTCTGGTGTCACAGTGACGTCGACGCCGCGGTGGTTTGCAGTCCTTTCTCCCCTCTTATGACTTTCTTCCGCAAGTTCTTCACCGCAGCTCGTGTGGACGGGCACGAACGCACCAATAATCGTCTGAACTCTTGGAAAAGTGTCGCACGGTGGGGCGGTTCCTCATCTGTGGACACGCGGCGGTCCAGCCCAGCATTTGTGAGTGAGCCGGATCTTCCTTCATCCTGTACATCAAGGCTGCCACATGACTTTTTTACTTGGTGTCACATCTCCCGCTCTCCTCATCTTCTTGCATTGGACTCCCCTTCTATTCCTGCATTCAATGGAGTAGTCACCCGGACGGTCACTAGTGAACATGTTTGGTTCCGGTGCTTTGATCATAATGGCATTCGCAATCTTCTTCAGTTCTTCCTCGTAGGAGTTCTCCTTGAACTGCCTTGTGATTCTGACCGGAAGGAATTCCGGAATTGTGTCCGCAACTGCGTGAGTGATGTCCATCTCAGTGATGAGATTTCGACCCAAACACCGTTCCATCCCATAACAGCGACATGTTTCTCCTCTTCCTTGGTGACGTGACAGCGTGTGCCAGAAACCTCTGGAACAAGTCCATTCCGTGGAAACAGTATATACAGGTACAGTTTGATTCGTTCCACTTAACAGAGCCTTGTAAATGGCCATAGTGATTGAAAACATAACTGTGTTGTGATATATTCTCTGCCTGGACTTCCCTGAACTTTCTGCCTGGCGTTGTGAAGTTCCCACTGATTGACAATAGTGCGTGTGATGAACAGTGTGTAATTTACAGAACTGGATCATGCCTAACGAACTCTAAGACATTGTATTCTTGTAACTTTCTTGGAACATTCTGGACTGAATCCTCAGACAGGTTGGTAGCATGTATTGAACGCGAGGTTTAACCTTAACTTTCTCTCTCTCCGTTGAATGATCATGTTATATGTGCCATAATCATGCCTTATATGAACTGTTGACATCTCTCGTATATTGTGCATGTTTTGTTTATTATTGATAATGCTGCATGCCCAGTGAAGTTGATGAATCAATGGTGAAACTGGTAGATTACATGAACTCCTTTGTGGCTGATAAATTTAGTGATTTGCAGATTGATAAATCTAGCCTTTGACCTTTGGATGATAATGTTGTGAGGTGGTTCCACAATGATGTTTTATTAGGACATTTATCGCGATTAGTTTTCATAATAGTGTAGCTGGTAAGCTAAACACTTAACGCAATTTTAGCTAAATGGAACTAAGATTATCGCGTATATGTTGATAGGTCCTAAGATACACTGAGTACATGTACGTACCAGTGGCTGTAGCATATAAATGCTTGGTATATGCTAAGAAAGCATGTTGGTGTTGGCTGACGAGCCTCCACAATCCCCGATTAGGCTATGAGAGCCTGGATATTTGTGAATATGTGTGGTTATTTGTTTATTTTGGATCCTCAGATATAAGTCTAGGATGTTGGATGACAAATTGGTTTCAATTAACACGTATTGGCAACTTCCTTAAGTTCGGTACATATTGTGTCCAAGCCAACCGTGAAACTTTTAGCTTTCATAATGAGTAACATACATGTAAGGTCCAAATGTTAACCTTTGCGGATGGGGTACCGTATATGAATTAGCACAGACGATGCTAGAGAAATCTGATACTTGGTGACATTTATGGAAGACTGTTTGAGACATAACCACAGGATAATTGTGTCTGTGTTTGACTATTTTTGTTGCAACAATATTGAGATACCATGCAGTGGTATGAATTGGACAATGTGCGTTGTCATCTTGTGCAGAATACTGTTGCCATAACTGATCGAGTTTCCCCGTGTGAATCCTTTCTCCGACATCATAGTTTTTCTTGCAATGAAATGGTATGTTAATTCTGTTTCGAAATAATTTGCTTCTGTTTGTTCTGATTGACATTATCGTGCATGTAGGTTTGAGTTTTGACATTTTGATACAGTTAAATGTTATTTGTTTTGGTCATTTTGTTTTGATTTTCATGTACATGTAATGTTTTGGTAAACTGCTTTGCTTTCCATCTAGTGTTTTGGCGCATTGTTTTCTTTTTGTGTCATGTTTTGTAAATTGTTTTGATTTTGTGCATACTTGTGGTGTGACTGGCATGTGTATCACATACCTAGAGTATTTTCATTGATACATTTTGGTAACTATGGATTATGACCTTACGCTATGAACATGGACTACGGTAATTGAATAAATTGTTTATGGTATTTAACCGATATTTCTGATAATGACCTTAGCTATTGATAATGGACTATTCTTTGAAGTTTTGCTATTATTCTTGCTGCCTTACGCATTTCGTGTTTCTACTTTGAGATGAATGAACGATCTTCGTTCGTGTCCTTCATCTTTCATTGATGGCAGATATGTGAAATAGTGATTTCTAACCACCATACTTTCACGTTAAGGTAGACTTCTTAGCCACCATACTTGTCCCAGCAATTTTATTATATTAATTTTTTCCTTGAGTGAAAATTCATGATTTCATAAGCTTTTCTTACTGTCCCTTGTTATCGATGTATGTTGTACGGTGTATGTTATATTCGAGGCTGACAGTTTAACATGAGGGAATTGTTTTCGGTTCTGAATACTGTTTTGGTAATATAAACATACTGTCCAATGACCTGTAGGGTCAAGCAATGTCAGTTAACTTCTGTGAGAAATTATATTTGACTGTATTTCCAGTAGGCGTCAGATTCGATCTTCGGTGTTCAGCTATAGGGTTTAACGGCGTGGATAAGTAGAATGCACTAACCTGTACCCGGTGGAACCCAAACTTTGAGTTCTGTGTTTTGGTTTGGTGACAATTCGATTGTCCCATTGTCATAATTGTCCTTAAAGTCTGATGAGTTGTTATCATGTACCCATTGTTAGGACAGTATAAAAGAGAATGTTTGACAATTTACAGTTTAAGATCTACTGTCATTGCCACCGGTACATCGTCACAATTTTGTAAGCTGAAATGAAGTACGTACAGTAAAAGCTATCTACAGCAATGTGTGTGTTCTGTTGTCATCCATTTTAAGTCCAGAGAAAACCACTGGCCGGACCGGAGTCTTCTGAATGGGTTTATGTAATTTCACCCGGGAATATCGGCGCCCCATACAAGCCCACTTTCCGTCGAGGGTTCCCGAAAATTACACCATGTAGTGGTCTCGCTATTTTTTACAGGATTCCTGTAAAAACCAAGAGCTGTTCTGTCTAGCTGTTTTACTGATCGAAAACGTATATTTAACTTGAAATATACTCAACAGATATTCAATGTATTTCAAAACAGCACTGTCACGCTGTTTGAAGGCAGCTTTTTGACAAATAACCCTAGAACTATATGTTGCAGAAATATATATCGGTGAATCGCGGCTGATATCAATTCGCCCAGTTAGGCGGTCGTCATGTTCGTTTATTGTAGCAACAGATGACCTTGGGTCAACTCCGGCAAAGTCCGTGAGACCCTTACAGCGCTAAATGGAGAGGCGCAAAGCAGAATGTAATGAATGCCTGGTAGAGCTGTAGTGCCAAAGAAACTGGAACTCTTCTGCGCGGGTAGATTAATTTAGTCCGTACACATAGATTTTGGTAGGGTCAGAATGCCAGTCCGAGATATAAAAATGTATGATCCTGTATTACTGGTTTGATTTATGTGGAAAAATGTTCTGGAATTGGACCAGTGTATCTTTCTCTTCATTTACAAACTTTTGAAGCAACCTTCAAGATTCGGGACAACACTCTTTAAGCACCCCTCCGACTTCAGTACAACAACTGTAAGCAACTCCTTGAATTCGGGACAAAACTTCAGAAGCAACCCTAGGGATTCAGGTCACACTCTTGGAACCCTTGTACTCCGGACAATTCTCTTGAAACCTCTGACTCATGGACAAGACATTTGAAGCAACCATGTGACTTCAGGACAGCCCCTCGAAACTGTCAGCAGGATAACACTTTTTAGAAACCCTTTAACCTCACTCTTAGACAGCATAACCAATTTTTCGAGGATACCTTTGTAATTGGAACAACAATCTCGGTGCACGCCTTGGTCTTCGGCACAACATAAGGCAGACCGCTTGGAGGACAACACTCTTGAAACAACCAGTGTACTTCCGAACAACACTCTTGAAAAAGCTTTATGACTCCAGGGCAACAATCTTGAAGCAGCTTTTCGGACATCGGGACAACGCCTTTGAAGCAATCAAGGACTTCAGGACAATACACTTGAAGCAACATTTGAACCCCAGGATGAAACATTTGGAACGATCCTTGAACTTCGGGATAATCCTTGGGACAACCCTTGGACATCAGGACGATTCCTTGCAGCAACCCATGGACATCCGGCGCTAGGGGTCATGTAGATACTTCATAATCTCCACATGAACAGCTGCAATAAAAGCGCGACTGAGATACTAAGGCTACGTCCGAGAGTCCGCCGTATTCTCCGGTCTGCTTGTTAGGTGTCGAGGGATACTTTCCTGTTGAGTCATATGGTTGCTTTTTAGTCGCCAGACGTCGTCAATTTTTCGCACCTCTTGCATATAGCTCCAATCCGGGCAGTACTCTTGAAACATCCCTTGAAGCACTGAACAACATATTTGAAACAACCATATTACTTCATAACAGAACTCTTAAAACAACCCATAGAACACAGGGAGGCGTTTTTAGAAACCCTTTCTCGTCACTCTTAGACATCGTAACCAATTTCTTGACGCAACCCTTGTACACTGACAACAATCTCGAAGCAAGCCTTAGTCTTTGGTACAACAAAACTCAGACCGCTTGAAGGACAACATTTTTGAAACAACTAGTGGACTTTCAAACAACACTCTTGGAAAAGCTTCATTATTTTAGGGCAACAATCTTGAACTAGCTTTTCGGATATAAGGACAACAACCTTGAAGCATCTTTTCGGACACCAGGACAACGCCCTTGAAACTATCGAGGAGTTCATAACAACACTCTTGAAGCAACCTTTGAACTCCAAGATGAAACATATGGAATATGTAATAGGTCTTTGGATTATGGACGCGGATATTCTCTAATGGACGACGGCTGAATTATGAATGACGGACCAGACGCTTGTAATTGGGGACGATCTTTGGACTTCGGGGTAATCCTTGGGACAACCCTTGGACGTCAGGACGAATCCTTGCAGCAACCCTTGGGATTCGGCATAACGCTCTCGAGGTAGACTTTATAATTCAACACAACACTCTTGGACTTGAAGGTAGCACGCTTGAAGCAGCCATTGGACATCAGGCCATGCCCTGAAACAAATCTTGGACTTCATGGGAACATGGAAAGAGCACTTTTGAAGTAACCATTGAAGTTCAGGAAGTAATTTCTAAAGCAATCATTGGACTTCGTTCCACACTCTTGAAACAACATTTCGATTTCGTGGTGTCACTCTTGAAACGGCCCTGGTACTTCAGGACAACATTTTGAAGAAACCAATCAGAATTCTGGAGAAAACTTTACATGCAGCCCTCAGACTTCATGACAACACTTTTTAAGCCAGACTTAAACTACAACACATCAGATTTGGGATAACCGTTGGACTGCAGGGTCACACTTTTGAAGCCGGCGCTGGACGTCACAGATCATAAAACAGCCCTTAGATTCAAGGAAAAACACCAATGCAACAATCAGTTGACGTCGAACAACACCATTGGAATTTACGACAGCACTACTGAAGCAGACCCGCCACCCTAGAAAAAAAGCTGAATGCATCGTTTTTACCTCGAAGCGAGTTCTGGGTCTTAAAAAGGATAAACTATCCACAACGCTACCAATACGCGTATCAGCCCTGCCTTAAATTATTTTTGTCATTAGAGTGAGATATTGCCATCTTTACAGATAAAGAGCTGTAACCGGTAAACATGTCAGTCTCTCGCTATTGGTTTTTTCACGAAATACCTAAAGCAGCTATTATCGTGTTTTCCGGCGATTTGATTCTGAAAGATATGACGCTGAAATACAACACCAACTGTACCTCGATAATTGTTACTTGATTGAGTTTTGAAAGGGTATTGTAAAAAAGTGACAGCTATGTGCCGATGCGAGATGAACAGTTCTGGCGAGAGAACATCACCTTGTATGACCCCTATGGTGATATCCAGAAACTAGTCAAAGATGCCATGACATTTTTACAAGAAAATCTGTACGAACCAGAGTGCGGGCATTCATACAGCAAATTTACACCAATTTAATCCGGGTCGCCAAGCTCACTGGCGCGAAAAGAGAAAACAACCCAGGGAGTCTGGTTTTACGGCAAAGAGATCTACATCATCCATTCTAGTCAATCAAACCTGGTTAACCTTTAATGCATTTCAAGTCTTGTCATTACTGGCGTATATGCGGAGGAAGCTGTATATGAAACAGCGAAATTATAGTTGATATAGTAATAAAAATTAAGTGAAAGTATAGGAATTGCCATATATACAATGAACCATTGGAATTATCATAGAAAATGGACCGCTATATAAAATCCCAAATTCTCTGTGTTAGCTCGTATAGTTCAGAGAGTTTAAGGGCATTTTATGTATTTTATTTCAAAAGCTCACATAAATCCTAAACCCAGGAAATCCACATTCATACTCATTAGTATCTACGGTGGCCCATAGGGGACATCAACTTTTTAAAATACTTTTTTTTACATTTTTTTAATACTTTTTCTGATTTTCTTGTGTATTTTCTTAATTTTTCGCCTATTTTCTACAAACGGATTCTAGTTTATAACATAATTTCTTTAGATTTCTGTAATTTCTAGTAACGTTGTCATGAATATCTGTACTATATATTCACTGAAAACCTTTACACCGCGGAGAAAGCCTTTACATCTTTACACCGCGGTGGAAGCCTTTACACCTCGGTGGAAACGTTTACTCCGCGGCGTAAACGTTTACACCGCGGTGGAAACCTTTACACCGTGGTGGAAACGTTTAAACCGCGGTGTAAAGGTTTCCATCGTGGTGTAAAGGTTTTCTCCGTGGTGTAAAGGTTTTCACTACGGTGTAAAGGTTTCCAGGAGTTTTCTTTGGTTTTCGGTGAATATATAATACAGATATTTATGACAACGTTACTAGAAATTATGTTATAAACTAGAATCTGTTTGTAGAAAATATGCGAAAATTGAGAAAATACACAAGAAAATCAGGAAAAGTATTTAAAAAATGTAAAAAAAAAAACTATATTAAAAGGTCGATGTCCCTTACGTACCACCGTAATTATCATCTTTATTCCTCCTTTTGGAGAGCATTTTGTAAATTTCATACAAACAATACTAATAAACGTGGAGTGAAGTCAAATTATGTTAAGAGAGATAAACATTATTGTACACTTTTGTCAAGAGTTTCTTATTGATAATACACATTTTTCATTTCATTTATGCGTTTCAAACAGTTAATTCTAAATTGATCCATTTCGTCTTTCTATATCATATCACACTGCAGTGGGCCCACTCCCAGGAAATCTCACTCTTCCAAACCGTGCAAAGATGCATTAAAATTAATGTCACTGATATTGATAATAGGAGACCACAGTTTGTCTCGTATCTCTTCAGTCTTGTTGCATGATAATACTCTATGTTGTAACACATCGAGTTTCCCACACAGAACATATTGTTTGAAAATAAAAATCTGACATAAAAAGTAGCCAAGTTGCACCTGGGACTAAGTATATATATATATGCTGTACAACCTAGAATACTATTAACCGTGGCAATCTGACCTCCTTCTAACATGCAGAGTGATAGCCATTTGTAGCATAGGTATACTCGTGTTGCAACTTGCCCCGGTTTCACTAATTACATGTAATTCGTCTCGGTTGATACATGGCGGCCATTTGCTTATATCACATCGAGGCTTGGTTACTGACCAGGATGTACGGATTAGAAAACGTTCGCAATCGTATTTGTTGTTCCGCTGTAATGATGTAATATATGAAGATAGTGTCAGAAACCCTTTAACTTGCATTCAATAAAGCAATCTTGATTAGTGTCAATAGCTTTGCCCTGCTTCAACTTCCATAATTTAATCATGCTAACTGCTGATTTATGTATTTCTATCATATGCATGGGTGAAATGATATATTGTTAACACGTTTATTTTGAAGATTTAATTGGGGAGATAATTGCAAAATAACCACGAACAATAGACATTAGACCAGAGAATATTTAGCCATAAATTTATGTCTTTTCCCGAGGTGTGAATATCTCTTCCGGGTATATGGACAAAATGGTTGCCTCGGCGGGGTGATAAATTAAATCAATTTTACTGACATTTTCAGAAGGACTGCTTGTTTGTTCATGATTGTTTCAATTAATTCCAATATTCATAGATATTAATCGTCAGCAGATAATCAGAATTCAAACTTATTATTAGTGAACAAAAGTATTTCATAAATGGCATTACTGACTACCATAACAGATCTGTATAGCCAATCCACTTGCCAAATCGGGCATGCGTGATCCCATGGCCCAATAAACCATACAATCTGCTATTCACAATGCGAGGGTATCCGTTCCTCCTACAACTCTTCTCTTTGATTGTTTTGACATTTTTAAAAAATTATTATTATAATAAAAACTAGTATATCAAGAGCTGTCTTTAACAAAATTATTCGATTGATTCACCTTATATGTATACAGTTGCGCGCAGCTCTTTCGAAAAACGCACAAATGGACACATCGCCCGACCATCAGCTATGCCTGGCTGACTTACGTTCAAGCTGTATGCCTTTTCAAATATTTAGTATGTTTCATTCAAATAAGAGACCCTCAGGCAAATCAGTTGCCACAACTAAAACTGAGGTTTATGAATTATAAACTAGTTTTCTGAAAATGGTTCTCGTTTGTTCGTTTAGTGCGCGGTTTGCCAGTTAGTCCTCGGCTCTGGCACGCAATTGCATATCTAGTCATTCGAGGAAACGCGATGCAAATAAACCATTTGCCGGTCGTCATGCTTCGATCGGTGATAGTTGAATATCTATATTATATGTATCATGATGATATGAATTGTGTGTGTCTGTGTGCTCATAGGAAATAAATAATCTGGGAATACGCGCATAGATTCCCATTCAATGACGTGAACGACATGTTTTATGAAATAAGAACACATTCGATTATTTTTTCTTTTCTTTACAGTATAGACGCTAACATTACCATTGCGTGACAAAAGCCGAGTAGCTTCCAGTATGAATTATTTCTCGTTCGTTTTCCAGTCGGCTGATGTTCATTCGAGATAAACAATCTGTGATAACACCGAGATAACATGCTAGTCATTAACACATCTAAATATTTCATCGCTCTTCTTCTTTCTTCCTTGTTATTTCGCCTTCTACGTTACCATTTCTTTCTTTGCCATATCTAAGAAACTAGTCGCACATGCACATTGCACGTGCAGTCGTGAAGCGCATTACTTTGAATTCTATCATATCTTATTGTGGACAGAGCCAAGTAAACCCCGAGGATATGATCACAGAAATGTCATCTCAACTTGGCGCTATGAAAAACTCGTGTGTCCCGAATATAGATAAGTCTGCAGCTCAATCAGCTGACGAGATATAAAACTGACAAGACAGCAAAAGAATGGGTTGATAGATAAATACCAAATTATTACACGTTGAAACTGACATACCACCTAGACTTTATGTACCGTTTTCCACCTTTTTTTTCCACGGAGCAGAATATTTTGAAAGAAATTCTGTTCCCTGAATATAGAGGATATGCTTTCCAAGTTTCTAGTTTATCATTCGATTTTACTGAGATCTCCCGTGATAGAAATAAGCAGCCGAATGACAGCAAAAGTTTTTATAGCGTTGCTAGAGTCGGGCATATATATCCGATGAGCAGTTCTCAAATTATTGCCCAGATACAAATTTCGGATTTTGCCACCAGGTGACGCCACCTGTAGGCAGAACCGGGCGAAACACAATACCAAGGCTCATTGCATGGTATATGCATACCAAATTTGACAAGAATCCGAGAGGAGGGTCCTCAGGTTATTGCCCGGAAACCAAATTTAGATTTTGCCACCAGGTGGCGCCACCTGTAGGCGCAAGTAGGCGAAACACAATCCTAAGCGACATCTTATGGCATATGAATATCAGATTTGAGAAGAATGCGAAGGACAGTTCTCCAGTTATTGCCCGAAAACTGTAAACAGATGTGGGTGAAATGCAATCCAAAGTGACATCTCATGGCAAGGTATATGCATACCAAATTTGGGAAGAATCCAATGAGCGGTTCCCAAGTTATTGTCCGGAAACCAAATTTGGAAGTTGCCACCTGGTGGCACCACATCTACGTACAAGTGGACGAAACTCAATCCCCAGAAAGTTTTTACCAGGAAAGGTTGGTTATTTCGGGGAAATCGGACAAAGCCTTTCAAAGTTATCGCTTGCAACACGGAAGAACGGAAGGAACCCTAGTGGCGCAAACTACAGACAGATCTTGCCGACACGCAATACCAATCGGCGTCTTATCGCAAGGAAGGCATATGCCGAATTACGGAGGAATCCGACAAAGCGTTTTAAAATTATAGCTTGCGAATAATTCACACGGGCACGCACGGACATCAAAGGAAGATGGAACGAACCCTAGTGGCGCCACCTTCAGGCAGATCTTGCTGAAAGGCAATACCAATCGACGTCTTGTCACAAGAAATCTATGTACCGAATTTCGAAGGAATCCGACCAGCGTTTCAAATTCTTGCTTGCGAAGAATTTGCACGGACTGGAACGAACATGAACGGACACGAACGGACATTCGCAGAAGGTCGGAGCAAACCAGTGGTGCCACCTTCAGAGGGATCTGGCTGAAACGCAATACCAGACAACGTCTTGTCGCAAGGAATGCATAAGGGGGAATCCGACAAAGCGTTTCAAAGTTATCGCTTGCGAAGAATTCGCACGGACGGAAAATGGAATGAAACCCCGTTAAATTCCCCCGGCCGCGTATATATATATGGATATTTTGACACCGGTATCCGAAAATCCAAGAAATTTCCTGTTGTGTGAGGAACAGAGTCGGAGTTTTTTTGACGCCTGGAACTGGATTACAATATTCCGCTTGTTTGATATTTGGAGACGAAAACTCGATGTCCAAAAACTCCCTCTTTAAAAACACCCGTGTACACAGGATTTTTGGATCCGATCGGCAGGTACATCAACCAATCAACGGTGGATCAGAGATCACGTGATCAATCAATATGGCACGATCATATCATGTGACATTGCCGGTCAGCGATGAGTGGCAAAGAACAGCATCCAAAGACGCCCGTGTGATGGTAACTAAGTTGTCATTTCCAAACTAGCCGGTATCAAAATATCCAGATACTCGCGATCAAAAACCGCTCCCATGTGCTCTGGGCTTTAGCGATGCAGACATGTCACCACGAACTGTTATACGTACTGGACTGGTACCACCGTCCACTGGAAATGAGCATATGTCATTAAATATACCTGGGAAATATTAAACATTGAGAAACAATAGAACAACACGACTCATCATTTTGATCTCCGATCGGCCACATCGCAGATCAACGCAAGCGACAATACGTACCGGCGCATATTCATGGATATACTATGTAATTCAGTTCTATAACCAAGATCGCCTCTTGGAGTATAAATAGTTTTCAGTAGATCACAGAGAGAGTTTATAATAGAGATTCCTAAAGTTTTCAAACTGTTCGAGGAGATTTAATATCTTTCTCTGAAGAAAAAAAAACAACTAAAAATAACCAAAGCCCGCTCAAGAATACCACGCTGGCTTTCCAAGAAAATTGACTTCGACCAATTTGGCTGAAGGAAATCAGACTTGGATTTCTTCTAATTAATTCTCGGCGAATCGGTAAATAAACGCTAAACCCCATTCAAAATGACGGAACGGTATACTTAATCTTCTATTCCTGGCACGTTGCCATTTTTATTCCCAGCCAGTGTTGATTGGAGTCAGTATTTCTAATCGAAGGCATTTTACGGAGAGTTTTGTTTGCTCGTCCCGATCACGTGAACATGCTTTGCAATGATATTCGCCATTATTATGTGAATTAGCCATGGAAAGAAGGATTATCCATAAAATACAGTTTTCCCAAATTTGTGACTCGTCGTTGATTTAATTCCCATGGCGACCTGTTGTTTAATACTGTGGAGAAGTCTGGCGGCACGTGAACAGCGAGATTTCAATGAGTACCGCTCCGTGGTCCCTCGTGACTCCCTACCCAAATACGGAAACGGCCGAACATAATCATGTGAGTCAACATAAGAAGTGTACATCGTTGTATTCAGTCAGGCTACTAATCCTCCCCTAATGCATGAAAATGGCGACGGCCGACTCCGGGGAACGGAGCGAACCAAAATTCGGCAAACTTTGCGAAAAAGCACATCATTCCTGACAATGCCTCGACCATATGTGCACATTTTCCGCCTTTAATGGCTGCCGAACGTAGAGTTGTGTTTAACATGTCTTCAATTTGCAGCCAAAAAGCGCCTTCGTATCTCTGGTAATGTCTGAATGGCCGGTGGAGTGTTTGGAATCCATTAACGATGCCGTTAGAATCAACTTTTGATTGCATAAATACCACCTGCCCTCGGTGGCGATCAAAGCGTGACTCAGATATATTACAATTCTTGGGGATTTCATGGGATTAGACGATACTGAAACATCATGCTGTATTGCAGCAGCATCATTGAAAATGGTAGATCGCTTCCCACTTACAAGAAACTAGCTAATATGTTCGAACATTTTATTTTATAACTGTATGCCTGTAATTTGGTATGCCTGTAATTTTTCATTTGAATAAGGAATTTCGATCATGGACGCGACACTTCTTTATGGATGATGGCTGACTACTGAATGTCGGATCTGCCCCATTGTATAACTGGTGATTCCATTTGATATTATATGTATCATCTTCCTAATTCTCAAATCAAGCTCACTATATTGCTTGCTAACGCGAAAAGAACGTTAAAAATATGTTAATTTCGCAGCAAATAATATTTTCGCGATTTCTCTGGCTTTCAGGATTCTGCGACAATATAATTTCGCGACATAAAATTTTCAACAATTATACCATCATTTTATTTTCGGGTGAAATTAATTTTCTCGAATCTTATCAATCGAGAAATTACATGTTCTACAGCAGATATCGGAGTTCTTATCGATATAGTAAACGTTATAATCGGATTTATCTCCGCATCATCATACATCATATATTCAAATGCTATTTTGAATTTCATTTCTTTTAAAAAAACCCTTGATCCTGGGTTAGACTTGTCCATGGAGTGTGTGGTGCCGGTATCGAATATGTGACCAGTCCCTAGTGATTATATATGTTGTGGTCAATACAATTTATTTTATCTTACCTAATGTTGCTAAAACCTGATTATGCCTGTACTGATTGTGCCTTATCAGTGGCAATCATATAGCGATAGTGACTCTTATTTCGTACTACGTTGTGTTAACGATTGTGTATATTTCGATTTGAGTGGTGGCAGCTCCCACGTTCTTGTTATTGAGGCGTCAAAATTGAGCGTGTCTGTCGGAATCGATGGATCGGTTTATAATTGCAAAACTCCATGGTGTTCACATGAACAGTCATAATCAATGCGCGACTGAGATAACGACTCAATTCGACTCATAATCCTGATATCAACCACATCAGCCTAACTGGGAAAAGGTGTTATCTCCCTTGTTCCACTATAGGCATGTTGATACAAAGAACTTCCGGTAAGTACCAAAGACCGTCACAGTTATTTTTAGTAATTAAATATTATATTTTACTAGAAAATTAACTTTCCAATGAACAAGTATATGAAGAAATCAGGTTCATGTAGAAAATATAAACAGAACAGTTTTTCAAACAAATATCAAAATATTATTCAAAATAATTGCGCTTTTGGTAAAAAAAAAAATGAAACCGAGGCGACTACTTCCCGCAAGCAGCTTTTCGTACCTCTAACCTAAGAGAGCGGCAGTTATTGAGTGGGAAATCAGACACTTTACGGAAAGGGTTATTGATAGTGATCCATGGTGAGGAACACCAGTCTGTCTTTTCAACGGAACTTCACAGAAACTATATATTTTTCATTGGATGAAGGATTTTCCAATTACTACACAGGCCAATAGAAATGCAGGATTAGTTTTCAAAATTAAATTGACCAATCGAGTGCTTCAAAGATAGGGTATATCCCTTGGTTCACTGGGGTTTCTGTCCAAATTCATTTAAAATGTTAGAAACAAGAACCCAATGATGAGCTTCAATATATGAGAATATTCATCATGACTTACACCTTGCAAACCATTTCAAGGTTGCTAGCTACCATTTAGCACTTCCTGGGACCATCCTTAAACAATACAGAGAAAAGTCTAAGACTATAGTTGAGAATGTGAAACTTATGGTATTATATTTTTAATGATAATATAACTCTAGAAAAAAGGCAATGGGCATAACTAGAAGAAAAACATCGCGGGAAGTAGAAAATGCACATGTGTATGTGGTGACCATGCAAACGTCTGTTGATACTTGACTACTGAGACGCCGTAATATATCGCTGGTCAATGGACATCGGACATGGCATTTTCGCCACTAATTGAAAACAATTCTCAGTCGGTGTCTGTATCTGGAAGGACCTTTGTCCACTTTCCACTAATGTCCACTCACGTCCGTCCATTACAGCCTCTGTGCCATCACTGCGGCCCATTATGTCATTTGCTCTTGACATTTGATAATTATAATGTTTGCCTATTATCGCGGACAATGGTCAGACGCTTAGTCTTTCCCTGATCGTTATGAGACTCATGCCAGACTCTTTCTCCCATTAACTGTTCGTGACAATGATTAAGTTGACCGGCAGGTAAAACATTACGGAAGCAAGCAAAGGGCAAACGGCACATTTCCGTTTGGACCAATTAGAAGGCCAGTTACCCCATAATTCCGCGAGAATATTTTCACCTTTGAACTTCAAATCTCAATCGGTTCTTGTGCAGACACGAGACTATCAATTAGAATACATGCACGTTATGTTACGCTAATTTAATTGGCCTGTGTTCTACGTTCGTTCTTTTCCTGGTCCAAGGAAAGTGGTGGGGACTAGGACTAACGCTGACTCAAGGAGCGTAACTTTACGTGTGAATGGATCGCAATATTCCTGTTACATCATATCTGGAAATTATGCATCGTTTGAGCTACATGTTAACAAAATGGGCCATGGCCGTAAAGCGGCTGTCGACACTTAACGACTGGCCATGACTGTCACATTCGACGACTGAACTACTGTCTAATGGTTGTCATACTTGACGACTGAAGGACGGCTGTTCAAGCGCTCTCACACTTGACGGCTGAATCGTAGTCGTCCAATCGCTGTCACACTTCACCACTGAACTACGACTGTCCAACCGTTGTCAACATTTGAGGTGTGAACCATTGCTATCCAATCGCGGCCACACTTGACAACGTATCATATTACCCAGTAACTGTCATACTATTGACGATTGAAAGACGGCTGTCCGCTGGCTCCCAACACTTGACGACTGGACCACGGCTGTCCAATGGCTTTAACAGTCGGCGACTGAACTACGGTTGTCCAATGATTGTTACAGTCGACGACTGAACTACGGCCGCGTAATGGATGTTACAGTCGATGACTGAAATTCAGCTGTCCAGTGGCTGTTTCAGTAAACGCCTGAACCACGGCTGTCCGTCTTTGATTTCTTACTTGTGTGACGTTCGAGCGGTCAGAAAACGTCTATCCTTGCGGTGTACACGAGACTTGAGGCGGCCTGGTCTCAGGCCCCTGTGACAAATTGTCAGGCTGATGTGAACGCAGTCTCGTATGACTGGAATTGGCCAACGAGGAAGGTCCGATTCAACCTGTCACCTTGTCTGGATCGAGGAGGTAGGATGGGAGGGACCTGTAGAAACAACCAAGGCAATAATAAAGTAATAATATTGTATTCTGCAATGTACACAGCTCTGTACGCGCACAATACCTGTAATAAAGATCCCTACTCTAGAGGTAGTTATCGTTAAGTGTTATCTTTATCTTAAAGAGAAAGACGAATAATATACAATATATACATGAGACCCTATCTATGACGCGTCACGGCCCAGTCTCGTCCAGACTGGCTCTCGTCGTGGTATGGTACGGCGTCTCTGGTTCCCCTCCGGTCGTAGGCGTAGCCCCGGACTCTATGGAACGTCTACCGTGTCTAAGATTACACGGCCCAGTTCATCTAAGCGTTATTAATCGTCTCTGGAATCCTCTCCGTATCACTGCCTCTCCTGGCAGTAGCCCTTCGGCGGCGTCGGCCCGTACGGCACACCACAGCGTCTTCGGCGGCAGCCCCTTTCGGCTCGGCAGACCTCACGTCTTCGGCGGCCCGAATTCGGCGGCGCTCCCTTTCGGCTCGGCAGACTTCACGTCTTCGGCGGCCCGTCTTCGGCGACCCGTCTTCGGCTCGGCAGACCTCACGTCTTCGGCGGCCCGATTTCGGCGACCCGTCTTCGGCGACCCGACTTCGGCCCTCACGGCGTTGACCCAAGGATGAGTTAATAGGCTCAGATTGTCTGCATATATATGTGGTAATAATGCCCTGGTCTCGGGGGCGTATTATTACCTTACAGTGTAATATCAATTAATATCAATGATTTGTAATAGAATTCAAAGACTTGCGGCAAAGCATAATTCGAGCCCTGCGGCAGTGTAAATATGTACAGTGGATGTAAGCTTGTGTAATTCGTCACCTCTAGCCGAGGCCTGTAGGTAACCAGTGTAGGTGAGTGTGATTAGATCTATTCCGTCCCTAAGGCCGACGATCTTGTATGTGAGCAAATATATATGTAATCATGTAAAATGGTATTTGTGTGATGGGCTGCAGTGTGGGATATTTGGTGCTCTGTATTCCCCGTTGATGGACATCTCGTCTTCAGATACTGTGCGTGTTAGTATCTTATCCCCGTCTGGCGGTTCGTCTCGTCATCAGATACTGTGCGTGTTAGTATCTATTATCCCCAAGCTATGGCTCAGCTCTCGGCTTTCCAACCCTTCGGCGGATGGTTCGGCGCTGTTTCGGCAGTCAATTCGGCACTTTCGGCGCATTCGGCGCATTTGCGGCGATCCTGTCTCTGTGCTCTCCCGCACGATGTTTACCCGCCGATTGTCTGAGACAGAATCCCGAACGTCCATTCTCTGCGTCTTATATAGGCTCTGGCTCCCATAATCCTTTGCGCGCCCAAACATGGCAGCCCCCATAAAACGAAAGTATAGACTCAGGCGGTGTTGGATTTCGTGTCAGATCAACAGAGTTCGACTTCTCTCGCCCGGTTTCGATGCAAGATGCGTGTCAGGGATATTTACACGTCCCTCGCTGAAAGTTTCAGCGCACAGTTAATACAGGTAAGTCGAATATCCACCATTTCGGTCCATTCCCATTGCTATTTAGAATGTCAGCGTAGAACGAAAATGACATTCTCCAGGTCACGGGCATTTTCGTCACACTTGTACAAAACCGCTGAGGAAATTTCGCTGCAAAAATCAGCTTTGTTGTAGAAAGCCGCATTAGAAAGCCGCTTCAAAAATGAATGGTCTTCTAGAAAGTCGCTGTAGAAGGCCGCTGAACCACGGCTGTCCAATGGCTGCCACACTCTGTTTAGAAAATATTTGTTGTGAATATCGTCATTGTCGATCTCTGTCACTTCAGACGAGTGGTTAAACCAGGCGCGTGCTTTCGGCTTCTGATATAATATCATCGATGTATTTTCAAAAATTACATTAAATGGACTGGAAAGCGGATAGAATGCTTCGATAGCGAAATAAACACGCATTCCTAAGAAGTATTTTATGCAATAAACGCGGTTTTTAGGGACGAAGAAAGCACAAAGCAACCGGGGAAAGGTCTGTACACAAAATTAGACGAGATATCATTTTCGCAATATTATATTCACGCCATAAACCCGTTAATCTATCAGTCTTTGTTTAACTTGGCCTCTCGTGTAAACATGCAGTCAGGGCATAAGTGCAAATTAAACACGGAAAGTTGAAAAATAATGCGTACGCTTTGCTTATATAATCGTATATCAAAGTGTTTAATCAGATATTTTGAGCGCAAAAAGCTTCAATGCAAATGAATTAGACGACGACCTGCAATAGTAATTGAAATGTATTTGAGAGTTTAAATAAACTCGGAGGCTTTTAAGAGAGAGCCGAATCCCTCGGGAAGGTAATTGTCATACATCCCCTGGCCTTTCATCTTACGGCCGCATCAATTATGGTCACGGAAATATGGGGCTAAGCTAAGTCGTGTTTGATATTTGCACCTGTACCTTTCAGCTCTTCCGATCACCTGGGCACATTTTGCAATTAGACTTTGGTATTTAGTCGTAGCGCCGTTTGTTTTGTTTTATAATCAACGAGCTTTTAGCGCGATGTGGGCTGGTATATGAACGTTGATGAGTAAAATTAACCGTACGTTTTTCTGTCGTTCACGGTTTCCCGCATCATCGCTTTCAGATAGGTCTCTTCAATAGAGGAGCGCTTATCATATCGCATTTTGTTTAAGTTCGTCTGTAATGCATTAACGGGTGAATGGCTTTCCATACACTCAGCCTTTCCCACTTTGGCCTTTGAGTGGTTTTAACAAAATATGGAGTTGTCTATTTGACGACGAGGACACTAATGTATATACGGCGAGTGATTTAACCGGCAGAGCCCAACTATCTCAATTGCAGACTGTATCGGGCACGGGCATCCAACCAGAAAACCATTTAGAGCGGGAGTTTGACAGCTTTTATGGCATGGAACTCTCCGCAATTTCTCCGAAACGATTTCCCTCCAGTCGAGAATCGTCTCTTGCACCGTTGGGAATATCTCACCGATCCGACGTTATCTGCTTAATTATTTTGTATTTATTGAAGATGGCTCGGGTTATTAAAGTGAGAGAGATGTGAAAACCTAACTTGTCAGAGGTTCCGTGGTGGGGGAGAAAGAGGCTCGCAGAGATGGCGCCTATCGGTAAACAAGTCCATTGATTTTCCGGATCAGAGATTCCACCATAAACCATAAACGTGATATTTGCGTTAACAATATTTTATTTTATAAGTTTTACTTCTCCGCCTCTTTCATTAATTCAAGCCGGGGAAACATGACCAAGTTTTCATTGACCACGCTGTTTTCATGTACACCCTTGAAAACCCTTCACTGCGAAAAATCTTGTGTTGTTTTAACACAATTTTGTGCTAAAATGGCTTCAACACAAAATGTTTTGTGTTGAAATCAACATGGTTTTGTGTTAAACGTAATATATCACACAAAATTGTGTTGAGTTCAATAAAAATTAGTGTTGATTCTTACACAATTTGTGTTATTTTCAACACAATTCTGGTGCTAAAATGGCTTCAACACAATTTTTTTTTCGCAGTGTTGAAGGTCTAACAACAATTTTCTACATATTCTCCGGTTACCATGGTTACGCTAAATGAGATAGGTGTTCTTGTTGTTTCTCATGTCAGATGAAATTTTTCGCATTGTGTCTTCTCGGTATACCGTCTCTTCTGCACAGACGACACACGGACACCGCTTTTATCCGAGAGCACACGAGCCAGTACCGCCTCTTCTCCATATAACCGATGACAGACGTGCTGGTACCGCTTTTATCCGAGAACACACGAGCCAATACCATATTCTTCACAAAGCCGATAACCCATGCAGAAGCCAGTACCGCGTCTTCTGAGTATAACGTCCCGCGTCTTCTGAGTATAATGTCTCTTCTCCATCGAAGAAAACACACGAGCTGACATCGCCGTTTCTACGAGGACTCAAGAGCCATTACCGCCTCTTCTCCATATAACCGATAACACAAGAGATGACACCGCCTTTTCGCCGAGAACAGCTGGTATCACCTCTTCTCCATTGTCGATAACCCATGAGCCAGTACCGCGTCTTCTCGGTATACCGTCTCTTCTCCATAAACGAGAACACACGAGCTTACACCGCCGCTTCTACGAGAACACACCAGCCAACACCGCCTCTTCTCCAGATAGCCGGTAACACGTGCTGACACCGCTTTTTCTCCGAGAACACGCGAGCCAGCACCGCCACATCTCCAAGAAGACACGAACCACTACCACCTCTTCCACTCGACAAGGTCTCAGATAATGTAGAGCATTAGTACCTCGTCTAGCACTGCTAGGAATACATATTGACATCCATGTTGAAAGCACAGTATCACGCCGAAACTCCGAACAGCGCATATCAGTTGTATGACTTCCGTTGCCATGAAGATCAGGTCGAGAAAAACAAAACCAGGAGAAACACCTCAAATTAGAAAAGATCCTCCGCGGGTAGAATCAAGGGAATATTCATTTCATTTGGATATATATATTATCTCCTGATAAGAAAGAAATACAGCGAGGACAAATTATGTGAGCGGAAACACATCCCTTAACATGGGATGTGTCTCACGTGCACTGCGGCGAATCACGGTTTACATTCTGAGAGCTGTAAAATCCATACACCATTAATGCACGAGGTATTATGAGATCGACGGAATAGGCCGAGCAGTCGCGAATGCCTCCTCTTCTTCATAGCCGATAACACACGAGCCAGTATCGCGCCTTCTCGGTGTACCGGCTCTGCTCCGTGGCCGAGAACACACGAACTGATATCGTCTCTCCTCTGGGAACACTACCGCCGCTTCTTTTCCGTAGCAGAGAACACACGAGCTGACACCGCCTCTTCTCCGAGAATACATGAGCCAGTATCGTCTGTCCAGCATAAACGAGAGCACACGAGATGACACGGGCCACTACCGCCTTTTCTCTATTGCCGATAACATGCACACGAGCCCGTATCGCCTCTTTTCCATAGCCGAGAACACACGAGCCGGCCGGTATACTTTCTCTACTTCATAGCGGAGAGTTCGTTTATGAAGAGAACATTAGTGTTAAACTTTGGAACATCGATGCGATCAAAAGGACGCGTTATGCACGCGTATCATAAAGCATAAAAGATGGAAGCATCCTCTAGGCATATATATGTACAGAGCCAGTATACCTCGTACCTCGCGTTTCTCTTTTTTTTTTTTTTTTTTGCTCTCATATTTCAGTGAAAGAAACAAAGAAACCAAGATGTTTATGACATTGAAGAAGAATATGTTCTAGCACCGCTGACTGGCGCTAGTTCACTGTCTTTCTGGAGAAGTAGGCGAAATGTTCTGCCCAGCGACTGAAAATGAACTATAAAAAAGTAACCTTTGCCGTTTGACTCGAGAGACCTGTCAGTTTTCCTGGAATCCAATTAAACTTCATGACATCTCTCTTTGAAGTTTCGGACATTTACATTCAGTCAACTGCTTAGCTGTAGATTTATGAGAAATCCTTTAGAACCAAGGAGAATGTGAAATAAAAACTTGCGGTCGGGAAGTCTTGAGCGATGTTTGGGGTGAGCAGGGTCATTCTCCATCTCTCGGGATTGCTCGTCATATATAATGACATTTTCTTTTTAGTCTGCTTGTGCTCTTGGGCTCAGAGGTAAATTGTTTCGCGCTCTTTTCTTTCCTGTCGCTTAATTTATTTCCTAGTTCATTCATTGGTGAAATTGAGAATGCGGATCATATAGTAGCAGTTGGTTTTATAACAAGATCCCATGAGTTGACAAGCGGTTACAATTGCACGCACTGTGCCTTCGTCACATTTCGATCTGCGCGAAGAAAAGGTCACGTGACTAAGGTCTCGCGTGTCGTGGCCTCGCTTTCATTGATACTCGTGATAAATGTATTTTAGCCGCAAATGATAACCCTTGCTATTATCCGCTTATTTTCGCAGACACTCGAATCGAAGACCACACCAACGGCAGGACGAGGCATTAAAAAATTCCCCATACAATAACGGGCATTGATGATGAGAGTTCAACTTAATCTAGAGTTGTAATGCATGCACGGCCATATGTTCTGACTTGCGTGGTCTCAGTGTAAACCTCGATGTGTTAATCCATTGTGGGATATATCGGTGTTCCTTTCATTTTTCTCTCGATGACTATGCGTCAAGTGCAATTGCAGTGTTTTCTTCTGGCCACACGCACGGAATATTTAATCTAAAGAAATCTAGATTCTTCAGCGATATGGTTACAATAGCTCTGAAAATTAATAACTGAGTTGAAAAATACAGTTAACATATTATGGAGAATCGTTATCATTAGGAGAATAATGAAGCCATATGTTCTGATGACTTCATATCCCTATTAACACTTTCTCCTTGTGCGTATGCGAGAATTTTTAAATTATTTATTATTTTTGTCCAATTTTACCAACTGGAGAAAATACAGAAGCTATTTAACCTTATCTGCCCTGGGTTTTTTGGGACCTGTTCGAGCATGGATGGCCATTTGGCCCCTCCCAACCCCACTCCCCCCCCCCTAATTATTTTTTTACGCCTGATCTAGGGGGCTAAAACATAAAACACTATACCCTTGGGTCAAGCCCTGCCAGAAAATGTAAAATAAATGCAAGATGACCGCTTTGATGACGTCACAGTGACGACATTTTCCAAAAAGGCATTTGTTTTTTGTTATAGATTTTTCAAATTTTTTATTTATCTAATTTCTCCGCAAAAACTGCATGATAAATTAGTTAGTATTAATCTGATGTGAAATAAAATAGTTTTTCCTCACGTATCCTCGCGAAAAAGCAGAAATTTTGAAGAAAAATGTCGAAAACATCACTTTTCTGGTACCCCCACGTGACCGCCATATTGAATTTACTCATGATCCTCTGCTGGGGAGGTTATGGAAATAGGATCAAAATGACTCCAATATGATAATTTACAAAGTCACGGAGTGTCAGCTCTCATTTTTTTTTGTCGTTCCGGAGATAGCGCAGTAAGTTTGGATAATGCCCCTTCCCCCAGGCCTGGTATAGGGTTAAAATCAACAGCGATAAAAAGCAGATTCTCTCCCAACTGCGTTAAATGAAAGTTCTAATTTAGTAATTATAAGAAGGAAAATGTTCAGCTTATAATAATTTTTTTGCCTAGGGTATACTAGATCCAAGATTTTTTATTTCAACCAGTCCCAAAACATATTGCAAAATCGATTAGAAAATACGGCAGAATATGTTGTTTTTTAATATGACGTCATTGTGATGTCATCAGAGCAACCATTTTGAATTTTGAAACTTTTTCTGCATTGTAAAGTTTCAGCTCCCTATACTAAAGATTCACAAAGATGTTCAACAGAGCGGATAGCGGTTCCCAACCCCAGGGCTGATGTACACCTCAAATCGTCGAGGCAAAATACGGTTACGACAGCTGCGAGGCATTTTTACGCATCCCCATGCGCACCTCGCCAATCTACATCGTGTCCGGTTACATACTGTTTGAGCTGGTAGAAATATAACGGTCTTTTGATTGGTTACGGGGTTCGAGAGACGACGTATACTCACGAATAATGTACGAAAAGAAGACTCGATGCGGCCAAAGGCATCGCGAGAATGGTACAAGTTGGCTTAGAGGTAAATTACGGGTTCTTCTCATTCGATTAATTGGAAATGCGGAGCATATTACAGTTGGTTGGAGCTCGCCAACATAAATTTCATAGTCACATCGCTATATTCCTGCAGAAAATGACCATTTTAAGTCGGTCTGCGAGAAGTAAACGTCGAACTCATCCACTAGAAAATGTCTTTGATCTTGGCAACGTCTATTGTTACAACAATATTCAGATTTATAGAAAATGGACATCTAGATTGGCAATCGACGTCTAGATAATAAACAACCGTGAAAAGCGGGGCACCACTCTCTTATACCAAGGCAACAGGCCTGGCCTGGCCTGGCAACTGAACTCGCGCTGATGCAGGCCAATATTCTGAACCGCCAAAATCGGAAATGGCATCTAAACTCTGTCCATTTTAATTAGTGGTCTACTTTGGAGCTTGTCAAAAATCAATAGTTAACCCTGCAACAATTTTCTTTTTTTGCAGCGTGTATAACAAACAGAACTCTACAAAACGACTATCATTTCTCTGTGATATCGATAATATATCAGGCTTGAACTAACTTTTTCATTCTCTCCATATAAAACGTCAGTGCAGTTGTTTATGTGCCAAGTCTCAATTACATAGAGAGACGTAATAATGTACAAAGGTCATTGATGCCGAATACAGTAATAACAGGCGGTCTTTGGGAGTGTCGCTTATATCCCATGCCCAGTGAAATTGCCAAATGATAAACCGCGCACGCCTCTATGACCGTACACGGCATTGTTGACCTTTGTACTAGACAGCACGAATACATTATGACGTCTCCCTATGTAATCGAGTCCCGGTACATGAAACTACTGTTTTATATGGAGAGAATTACAAAGGTATTTCAAGCGAGATATTTTATCGATATCACGGAGAAATGGTAGTCATTTTGTAGAGTTCTGTTTGTTCTACACGATGCGAAAAAGAAAATGTATGCAGAGTTAACTACTGATTATTAGAAGGCTCCAAAGTAGACGACTAATTAAAGTGGACAGACTATAGTTTTATATTTGCTTTCAAAACGCATAAGATTGCCATCAAAATCAATGAAAATCGCTAATATTTTCAATGTTAGGTGGTATAGTCCTGTGTACAGGCGATTGGCGGCTCGGATCTCCATCAAACCACTATCATCCTCCATGACATATTCCTAGAAAAGTTAATGCTGAGAATACACTGGAGAATGATCCCTTTGAAGTATGGGGGGGGGGGGGGGGACATGGAGAATTCTCTCAAAACAAACACGGATACCGACATGTGATTTAACAGGGGATGAAATATACGACACATTGTCTGGCGCATAATTCGCTCCAATATGGGCATATTCCGAGATGTCATGAGCTCAAGAATCTGATTCGGAACTCCTAAAAATAAGATGGCTGGTTTCGTTATATAGCAAAACCGCTTTTCAGATGAACCATATGATTTCCTAATATCGGTAGGCAAAACTAAGCCCAATCATTGGGTTACTTTTGACCGTGACGTACCCAATATTAAAAACGTTGGGTCGCAAAAATTTAGATGGACTTTGACCCATATTTTGAGGTCATATTTATGGGCTCGAAAGAGCTCGTCCAATCCTGACCATGATCTGCAGGGATGGTTAGATCCACGAGCGTCTAGTCCGTCATTCTATATTCAGCCTACGTCCATTAAAGAATTTCCGCATCCATAATCCAAAGACAAAATTAATATAATTGCATTAGCACCAAATTAGAGGAATAAATAATATTATACAGAAACTAGGCTGGTTTCCTGCAAAACAGAAGCGGTCAACCGTTTTCAATGATGCCAACAAGACATCATGATGTTCCAAAAATATCAAATCCGTATCGCTGAGCAGTGTTCTTAATCCATATGATTCGTTGTAAAGTCGTTATCTAGAGTATGGTATATCTCAGTAACGCTTTGATCGTGACTGTTCATATGAACACTATGAGGCTCTTGAAATACATGGGTTCACACGGTCCCTAGCACCGAGTTGAACGGAATAAGACACAAGTTACGAAACGTAGTGCCATATTTTGCTATCAGCATGCGATATTGAGAAACTGATATAGCCCTGTTTTATAAGTTTTTGCAATAATCTTTTGTGACGTTGATTAAAATCGTCACATTTAACGCAAGACAGGGGTCATGCAAAAAATTTCAAGAAAGGAATTTTTCTGGACTCCTAAGCGGAGTGTTTTTGATACCGGTGTGGAGGCTAAGAGTGTCTGGTTCCTGTATTCAAATCCATGATCATGGCATCAGAATGTATATACCTTCTACTGTCGGAGAAACCAAATTTTAGGAGGTTACAAATTCCAACCCTCTATCTTCTAACCTAGCTAGGAAATTTTCCTCCGCCTTAAAGATAAGTAAACTGTCCATTCTTGGTTTCTGTAGGAAAGGGACAGTATTAGCCAGGACATTCTTCGCCATCCCCCGGAGTCATAGCCAGTTGCTGGATTTTCCTCATTTCATTATTCACAATTCTGCTAAATGATGTGAGTGTTTCCAACGACAGGGACAGCTTTGAGGAATTAAATAAGAAACCAGATACCGATAGTTCGAAGTACTTCGTACGAATCTGCTGCATAGTTTGACCGCTGTCCGAGTCTCGAGAGGCCATTCGTATAAGCAACCGAAATTATTTTTATATGGGTTTGTGGATCTCACAAAGCCTCCATAGGCTTCATTACTTACGCGAGAGAACACTTTGTGTGGCAGAACACTTTGTGTGGCAGAAGAATTTGCCTAACTTAACCTAAGCCATGTCAAGGAAGTTTCCAAGAGCGTAACTTTCCATCCTAACGAGACTTCTGAAGTCAGTTGAGGTCCTGTTCCTCTTTGAACCTATTTTGATGGTAAGACAAGTTTTTGAACACAGTTTCAAGCGTCCTCCTCACATGAGACGATACAAAAGGGTCTGGATACCTTGACCACAGAGGCAGTCGTCGCCTGTCCACTCTCGGTTGGCGTGACGGCGGACAAAGAGCAGTGCTTTGTCCAGAATAGTCTACTTGTCGTCTGCACAGTGAAACGGTCTCGAGTGGGACTTGTCGCCCTTTAGTGACGATTTCTGTCCACTTGATGGCGCCGGGACTCAATGTCGATCCCTTGTTGACAACAAAACACAAATCAGCCTAACTAGACTGTTTACTTTTCACATACCTGTACTGATGCATGTCTTTTGGACACCTATACTGATCATCGGAGAATGGTTTTGAGAAAATTTGGACGGCTATAAAGAATATATCACTGGATACAGGTGTATGTTGACAACTTCTGGTCAATATATATACTTAAACTGAATTGTTTGGTTAGCGAAGTTATATTCCTACTGGTATATACGCGGTCTTTGGCAAATTAAGACGAAGGCTTAATATGAGATAACACAGGTATCGTTGATTTCCCAGTTTCTATTAGAAAAGGCGACATATTTTATTTCATTTGAACTTGGTCTGGGTTTCGTTCCTAAAACAAATGCCATTAAGCACCTACCTCTACTTCTTTTTATCTTCTTCTTTTTATCGCCTGGAACCGATTGCTGACAAATGGACAATTGGGTATCATATGGAAAGTCATTTCTTTTACACCAATATCTTCTGAGATATTCCAGCGTGAATTATCATTTCAGGTATTAACTACACCAAATTGTAACTACACAAGACTCGTGGGTGACTCTGGACTTGGAACTTGTATAAAATTTACTTGAATCATATACAGAAAGAACGGATATTTACCGTGATTACCCTCAAAAGATCATTGCTTAAATATCAATGGACCACGTCTATTTATAAATAGCCCAGATCCATATGGAATAGTATATTTTGGCATATAATGTCGGATTTTACTTCTTACACTCCAAGGATAGTTGAATAAGTGATTTTGTTTGTTTTATTTTATTTATTTATCTTTTTCTTCTTTTTTTTTTGGTTAAACTAAGATGCTGGATTTTCATTGCTTCTTAGAAAATCTAATGCCATTTCGCAGGTGCAGAGCCTATTGCTTCAGTAATAGACCTGATTTGGTTCTTTTTGTGACAATATTTGTTCCTTCGAAAAAGACTATGTTGTCATGTGTGGTTCCGGAGAAGTAATCTTGGTTTGTTTTAGGTGAGTGAATATGGTTAAAAACGAATTAGCTTTTAACTAGCAACAACTTTTTTTGAATTTTCAAAGAGTCACCTAACATCCATACACCTTGATCCACGAAGTTCACTTATACTGCATTACGAAGATGTCGGAAACTCAATATCTCGGTTCTTCGAAAAAACAAAACAAAATAACACCAGAATCAGGAAAAGCTATTAATATACTATTTATATTATAAATTATAGTTTAATAGAATATGTAAAGAATTCTTTAGAAAGAAAACTTGCAAGAGTTTTACAATCTGCACAAATTGCATGGGTCATGGCATTTATCCAGGGCATTCCATGATATTTCACATGCAATTTTAACCGTGCGTCCCTATACGACATCGCTGCACGGCTGGTTAACTGCTTTGTTACCGCCTACACGTCGATCAACGCTCTCAGTCCTCTCCATTATACAGTCGAAGATCACCGTTGTCAATAGACTGGTATCCTACGGAGATTTAATTCGCACCAGCGCCCGCCAAGACGGATAAAAGGAGCGCGTCTATCTGCACAAAAAATCTCTATCGGGGCGAAGTTGTTAACACTACCTAAAGAATTCTCTGAGTGACGGGGCGGGACTAACGGAGATAAAGAAATTTAGATAAGGACAGAAGAAGAAAGAAGAACAACACTACAGGTCCGATCAAAGTTAGCGCGAAAAATATCCAGACGTGTGCTGAAATCACTAACAGAATATGCTTAGAAAGAGGAATGAATTTCAAGTTGTTGAATGAAAGAAAAAAAATGAAAATTTCAAATAAAAACCTCTCAAAGGTAAGAAAAGTATGGAAATCTGTTCAATATTGAAACAACCCATTAAAATAAAAATTTATTGCACTTTTCACCCCTAAAATCGTTGACGAGTTGTATCAGGAGTCAAGTGAAATCTGTTCAGTCAAATTATAATTGTGACATGTCAGGGTTGTGATATTCTATGACCTTTCTGATATACCTGTTTAATTCTACCGTCTTGAGATCACACGGGTTACCACGGTGTAATCATGCATGTTATTAAATGGATTTCTCTCACGCACCAGAGCTAGGTTTCAACAGACGGTCATTATTCACTCCAGATTTTTAAGCATGGTTATTTTATAAATATAATCCAGAAGATAGGGAAAATTCGTCATGTTGAAAATTACAAGAATTAGGGTATGTTGGAGACTAAATAGGCTTAATTGAATTCTGCCAATGTTTGCTATGCACCAGAAAAGAAAACTGAGAAAAAAAGAATTCTTCTTGTCCTTCTCATGGTATATAAATTCTGAGATTCTCAAAAATTCTCATTTCGCATAATGGTACAAAAATTATTTTGGGATACACAGATAATAAAAACACATATATTACGTAAGTAAATTATACGGTTTAAGTCACAGTTTGCGATTTAAGTATGAGGACCGATTAGACCGATCATTAGTCTCTATAGAATTCTTCGCTTTTACCTGCCATAAAATAGGTCATTTGTATTTGTAGATCACACCCTCTCTTAATACCCCCTGAGCAAAACGGCAGAGGGAAGATCCAAGACGGTGAGAAACACAGTGCGAAGAATGTCACAGAGCGAAAACAAGAAAGAAACATTTCCAAACACCATCGACCTTTCACAACTTGTTAGAGTTCATTTGACCTACACTAATTACGGAACATAACGAACAAATCGTTCCCTAAACTGTCGTCATATATGACACCTTTCCCATTGTGATGGTAACAATGACGTCATGATTAAAGAGGGCGCTTCGCGGATCTTCAAGTAGGCGACCATTGGTGTGGCAGGCGCCAAACAAGATGGCTGATGGCATTGTCTGGGCTATTCTCGAACTAAATCTCTGCGACACGACTGGCTGGAAATGGTTAGGACTTTACGACCAGCTTTGTGTTGTGTTTTCTAAATAAAAAATGTTTTATATTTGCAGTTGAATGAATATCCGCTTTTGAACCAACGTTGTCCATTTTAAGGGGGTCCTCGAAAGAGATTTCCGAATCTCAGACGAGACTTTTTAGCAAAATGCCCTCTTGACGGCACCACGATGAACTAGGCAGACTCTGCTTTCTTTTGTCAGCTTTCTCTTTAGTGATCTTGTGTGGGGAGTGACGGACACGACTTCACAGTGGCCGTATATTGCCTCTTGTCAAGGCAGGGGACTTCCTCCAAAAGACCATTCTTCGTTCAACGACCCTTGGCGAAAGGTGTCTCCTTTAAGTTGTCTCGCTGTCGTAGAGAGCAATGGTGGTTGTTCTCAAAGTATCAATTCAGTACACGGACCATGACAATACCTGCGGCTATTTCATAACTGCGTTTGTACAAGGACTTCTAATAGACCGGATATCTCTCATGCAGTTAAGACCTTTAGACAGAAAGTAGGGGGTGGCCCTTTAGAGGAGCTCCTAATTACTTCGATGAATGCCAGGACAGGCAAATCCCTTGTCCAATTCCATTTTCTGTAGTTGTAAGCGATGATTGAGGATAGTGTAGTTTCATTTAGTATCCTAATAAAAATATGAATATATCTTAATGTAAACATCCCTCATTCATTTTGGAATTGTTTGTTAAATAACTTGCATTTGAATCTTACGATTTTGTAGAGAGAAAGGATAAATTGGTGGTCAGCGCCATTATTACACCATACGAAATAATCATTTATTCGTTTATTTATCTGTATGTCATCACTTGTTATAAAGTCCTCGACGCATTCCACCCAAATTCGAGATCGTCAATAGTGCAAAAATTTCTCGCGTCCCTTTTCGGTATATAGTCCAGTGAATGTCGGGTCTTCGAATCGTTCACAAGTCATATCGCCAAACAAACCGATAGTATCCTCAGTGTCGCATTATTTCCAGTACAAACTACCACCAGCCTGTCTGTATTGTTAGTGTCGCGTTTGTCCGGAACAAGTTAAACCACGACCTGTCTATATCGTTATTGTTGTCTCTGTCTGAGACATTGTTAAACCCCATCCAGTCATTGTCATATTTGTCCGGAACAATTTCAACCACGACCTCTCTATGTCGTTATTGTTGTCTCTGTCTGAAACATTAAGTTAAACCCCATCCAGTCATTGTCACATTTGTCCGGAACAAGTTAAACCACGGCTTGTCTATATCGTTATTGTTGCCTTTGTCCGGAACAAGTTAAACCACGGCCTGTCCATATCGTTATTCTCGCATTTGTCCGTAGCAAGTTAAACCACGACCTGTCTATATCGTTATTGTTGCCTTTGTCCGGAGCAAGTTAAACCACGACCTGTCTATATCGTTATTGTTGCCTTTGTCCGGAGCAAGTTAAACCACGACCTGTCTATATCGTTATTGTTGCTTTTTTCCAGAACAAGTTTAAACCACGTCCTGTCTATATCGTTATTGTTGCCTTTGTTCGGAGCAAGTTAAACCACGACCTGTCTATATCGTTATTGTCGCCTTTGTCCGGAGCAAGTTAAACCACGACCTGTCTATATCGTTATTGTTGCCTTTGTCCGGAGCAAGTTAAACCACGACCTGTCTATATCGTTATTGTTGCTTTTTTCCAGAACAAGTTTAAACCACGTCCTGTCTATATCGTTATTGTTGCCTTTGTCCGGAACAAGTTAAACCACGGCCTGTCCATATCGTTATTCTCGCATTTGTCCGTAGCAAGTTAAACCACGACCTGTCTATATCGTTATTGTTGCCTTTGTCCGGAGCAAGTTAAACCACGACCTGTCTATATCGTTATTGTTGCCTTTGTCCGGAGCAAGTTAAACCACGACCTGTCTATATCGTTATTGTTGCTTTTTTCCAGAACAAGTTTAAACCACGTCCTGTCTATATCGTTATTGTTGCCTTTGTTCGGAGCAAGTTAAACCACGACCTGTCTATATCGTTATTGTTGCCTTTGTCCAGAGCAAGTTAAACCATGACCTGTCTATGTCGTTATTGTCGCATTTGTCCGTAGCAAGTTAAACCACGACCTGTCTATATCGTTATTGTTGCCTTTTTCCGGAACAAGTTAAACCACGACCTGTCTATATCGTTATTGTTGCCTTTGTCCGGTGCAAGTTAAACCACGACCTGTCTATATCGTTATTGTTGTCTTTGTCCGGAACAAGTTAAATCCCATCAAGTCTTTGTCACCTTTGCCCGGAACAAGTTGAACCAAGCACAGACGGTTGTTATTATCGCATTTGCCCGAAACAATTTAAACTCCAGGTCTTTTGTTATTATTACCTTTTTCTGGAACAAGGTAAATCCTGCTAGTATAGATATTGATATTGTCACATTCGCCCGAAACAATTTAAGCACCAATATGTCATACATTTTAGTGGGAAAAGATGGAACACAACGCATGCAGCCGAACTCTATTATTGTGGCATCTGCAGGCCTGGAATAAATTAAGCTCGTTTCAATCGGCCTGTATATATTGGCATTGTTACAATTGGCCGGAATAAATTAAATTCCAACCCGTCTATATTGGGTTGTCAACATAGAACTGGAACAAGTTAATCTTCAAATGTTCTATATATTTTGTTGCTGACAAACTACACGTGTAGATTCAATTATTGTATTTGTATCGTAACATTTACTGGAACAAGCTGAACTTCATTCGTATACTCTTTCCGACGGTTGCAGTTGTTCGGAACAAGCTATAAACATTGACTGTATTATTTGTTAAACTTGTGGTTGCCAAGAACGGCTGTTGCTTACAAATGCTAGAAATATATAGAACAACAAAACTACTTCTTCTTAAACAGACCACAAGAGCAATGGTGAAGCCAATTGCAAGATTGCTTCTATACGGTATACACATCGTCAGCTTAACGTATCATATTGTAATCATCACATCCCGTGATATTTCCCGGGAGGCCTCACCAATATTCTAACTCGTCGGAGGGCAATCGTTAAGGTATTCAATAAAGGACTGCCAAGTTCTCACCTTCTCGTGAGATGCCATCGATACCCAACTGCCACTCAAAATCATCTACCTATTTTTTTGTTTCTTCTTTTTTTTTCTCTCTTTTTCAACAAGACACGTTTCTCTATTTGAGCCGTAAAGAGTCGGCGGCTACAGAAGCGTGGAACAAGAAGTATTGTTTAAACAACGCCGCCATCAACTTTTGCATAGATTTCCCCCGAGGAAAATGGCGACAATGAAGCGTCGTTCTGGTGCTCAATTGTACCCGTATGTGATCAGGAGTCCCCGAGGACAGATATTAAAGCGATCATGATTGTTATCCCGATCCGATTTAGAAATTGAGAAAATCCACAAACGATCGAGATCGCTTGAGATATGAGGCGATAGAGGGAATAAATAACTCGTCCTCAGTGAATGGTATCCAATTAGGTTTATAGCTCGATACAAAGCATAGACTTCGATACGAGATTGGATCTAAAGCAACTTCGATAAGTCGAGTATCATTGACCCCGGACTCTTTTACCTTAAGACTTTGTAACTCTCTCATTTTATTTGCACGTGAAAATAGTCATGACACTATTTTGGCGAAGGGACAGAAACATTTTATTTGAAAATAGGAATCTTGTAATACATAAAATATGGCACGTTGTCTGACGGTATTTTTTCTCTCAGAAGTGAAGTGTGATTAGAAAACATAGCTTCGTGTGAAATTTGGTCGAACAAGATTCCGACTTCCTGGACATCAACTTATTGTTATTTCTGGCCATAGTCTGCATGCGCTAACCCAAGCATATCAAATCCCGATAGAGGTTTATGTTTGCACCTGTATATGAGTACAGTGGGTGTAAAAGTCTTAAATCTGGATGCCGACAACCGATCCACTTGTGACATCCGTGGATCTTGAACTTTGTTATGACAGCTGACATCAGCCACGCCGATATCAAAGCCGTTTCCTCTCGAGTGCACTCGGTGTTCCTTCCTCAGACACAGAATTAAATTGTCAGTATATGTGCAGGCGTAACTGGGAATTTCTCTTGTGAGCTCCTGACAGGTGCTTTTGATTGGCTGGATCTTCATATTCGTCATAGGGCTTCAAGAGGTCAGAGTATACATATCTAACGATATGTAAACGGGCACGTGTGAATGACTTTCTGTGACGTAGGCGGTAAAAAATACATACAGCCATTTATACCCATTTTCCGACCCCTGATGACGCACTTGATTGGCTTACGTTAAAGATTGTGAAATTATAGGCCTAAGTAACTTCAATAACTTTCAGCTCTGCACTATTCTCTGTTCCTGTGTTATGATGTGTCCAATGGGAGGTAATTTAGCTTTCTTTGAACAATTATTTTTTTGTTTCAGTTAGAAACTTGTAACCATCCATTCAGAAGGTGTTACAAGAGCTCAATGATTGACAAACGGTGGAGGATTCCGTTATAAATAAGAAGATTTGCCTGGCCTGTGGGATAGTGGATGGTAGATGCCTGTGTATATTTTCAATAAATTATGAAAATTAAGATATGTTGCCTTATATATATATATATATTCTCTAAATGGCTTAGAAAAAGAGCCTCTTTCTATGTCATAGAGGTCAGGGTAAGGAAGAAAATTTTAAAAATGTAGTAACTTGACATCAATGTGAATGACTTTATTTGAGTCAAGATGAGGTTTTTTTTTTTTAAATATATATTTATTAATTTTCATAATTTACTGAAAATATACGTTATCATCCAATATTCCACAGGCCAGTCAAATGTGAAGATAAGTCAGATAATAAAGCTCATTAAATCCATCAAAACCTCGCGTGAAGTCGCTCAAAATAGAAACGTTAATTGTCAATCAAGAAGGCTTTGAAGAATAAATAAATTCCACGTGACTAAAACTTTTCCTAATTTAGATATGTTGATATATAGGGCGTGTCCAATCAATAAATTGACAATATCCCAGAGAAAGTGATCCTGGTTATGGAAACAAAGGAACTAAAACTGGCAAATTAACCCTTTGCGTGTTGATGCAATGGTCACAAGTCAGTTATCGCATTAGTCCGACTGATCGGTCTGATTGCATGTCGAGTTCATCGGAACTAATTAGGCAGGTTGCACATCAGCCAGGAAAGACAAATATATAATATAAGATAAAAGGCTACCTTAACTTTGTAAATAATTTATCAAATTGACAATTGCGTATCCGAGTGCTTGGTATATAACCAGATAGGTGATTATCGTGACTTCTGGAGTGTCAGGGCACCCTCGGGCCCCTTTCACTACAAGGCAACACCGGTAGATCATAGAGCATCCCCACGGGGTATAGAACGATACCTAAATGGTCTGATAACATCAGCAAATCGTTCTAGCGACCCGGACAATATATTTCTGGTCGTAAGACGAACTCTAAAACCTGATGTTATCAGCTAGAACGCGTGTCTAAAACTCGGGTGGATTTAATGTAAAACTCCACGCAGTGAAGCCCACGGTAAACACGATTCCAGCTTTATAATTTTATATCCCATTACATTGTACCATGATTGCAAATATTATTTAGTGCCATTTGATAAGTGAAAGTATGCAGTAGTGAACTTATGAAATCTGTGTCTCTGAATGGTTAATCCATGATCTGGCATATGCTAATAGACAGTTAACGGAACGGAGTGTCTTGGTCTGACGTCAATACCCATTAATCTATTATACTCATAAATATAGACAATATATTGGTGAATTGAATTGCATATTATTTTAGAGGGACAGCTTTTCGGATTTGGAAAAAAAGCGTACCTGTTCAGTTGATGTATGCAGATTAACCAAACAACTGTGCCTTTTGTCATAAGAACATGCAACACGGCGATTTCACATAAAGCCACAAGAAACATTTCTGGTTATGGAGCCACCGCGAACTATACGCTAGCGCTCTTCTAGGATGGCCGCCATGTTTCACAATGAATATAAACAGAAACTAATTGTCTGCACGGATGACGTTATAGTGACGTCATTTTATCCGAATGATTTTATCGACTCTCATCAGATTTTCTTCTTTGATTTCACTATGAAATACTGTTCTGTGTAATGATTAACATGATTAGTAAACATGACTAATATGCAAGGATGGTTAGTTTCTCACGCTTTGAGGCGCGAAGAAAACCCCAAATTGGACGAAAACCATCAGAAACGCTTCATATACTTACATGGTTGATCGGTGTGACACCGACACTGTCACATATGAGAAGAAAATGTTGACTCTTTTAACTGCGAATATTATTTTAAGATACAAGAGCTATAAACATGAAGCAAAATTTCTCTCTTCAAATCTGCACACAAACACAGTATTTCACAAGTAAAAAATATAGTACCGGTACAGTAGATGCTCTCGGTCACGGAAGTGACGTGAAAAGCCTCGACTGACTTTTGATTTGAGCTTTGGGTCATTTCGGGCTTTTTCGTACCATATACATTTTTCAATCTCATCATAGATTGTACATTACATCAAACTAAATTTTGGTTAATGATGTCACTATTAGATACGTTAGAAAACCAAAATCTATATATGCCGAAAAACCCCGAAACGATCAAAAGCCTAATTTAAAACTTCCGTCGACGATTGTTCAACCGTGAGCACATACGCGATTTTAAGCTACAATTACAATGACATCAGAGGTAATAAGAAATGCATGATATAGCATTATTTTGGGGACGATTAAAGGGTTCTGCAGCCGTTGCAGTCTTCAAGCTGTACACTCATTCGAGATTAATCTAAACGGGAGACTTTTTTCTCTTTTCTCTATAGCCCTTTTTCTGGACCATGGCGTTTTCACCTCAGTAGGATAAAATGGCCTTTATCAATGTCAATCGTCTCACAACATGCCCTTAAACAGTGTATGTAGGGGTAATCGGGTACACATATTCGCGTGGGGATATTGACATAATGGTGCTTAATCTTTACTTTTTCGTGAGTGACAGGTGATAGAACGTCTGTATATTTTCAGGTGACAAAAACGAGCTCCCGAAAAAGCGGTGAAAAGCAACGGGCCCAGCGGTAAACCTTGTCGCACTCCGACACCTACTTTTAAGAAATCTCTCGAACTATAACGAAATTATATAGGTCTGCCAAAGAAAAGAAGTTTCAATGTGTTCAACTGCAGGCTGCCATGAACAAAAACTATTTCTTTACAAAAGTAGGGTCGCAGGTTAAATCAACTGGCAGCGTCCTAGTCTCTTTATTCTGTGGTGGAATACCACTTCATTCTGTTCGTTTATATAACAGATTTCATACAGAATGTTAAGTGCTTGTAGGCCCCCCTTGGCTTACTAAATTTTGTCCTAAATGACCCTTTACCTTAAATAGCTTAATTCCCCGATAAATGGTCTGACCGCGGATGATATCTTACAATAATTGGGAGTAAGCCTTCAAGGTTCTCAACAGACATAAGCTCTTCACTGCCATCAGTGTGTGTGTAAGTCCTTCGGTACATTCCGCCAGAAATATATACCGGCGTTAAACTTGATTATTGTAAATTCTTAACATCGTAAGTTTCTCAAATTGTATGAGCATATTGAAGAAGACACATTATAGTTTGAAAAGATTGGAGAGAAATTCGATGCATACCCCGTCAGTAGTAACCAAAGGCTATTTCGAGTTAATGGCGCCACACTGCGCATGCGCGAGAACAAAAAATGGGGCGGTCATGGGGCAGTGTGCGCAGGAGTGTTGTGCGCAGGTATGACGTCACTTCCGGTCTGGGTGAATGGGGCGTGACCTTGAGGGCATTTATTTCTCCGCGGTGATGCGGTCTGCCTCCGCGGACCGAAAGTAGTCCCAAAACCGTGGGTTTTCGTGAGAGTGTTCGGCAATCTGTAGGGACCGCTAGTGGACCGATTGGGTCGAGTGAGGTATCAGAGGGAAGCATTCGTGAAGGGGCATCTGATGGGCTGGGTGTGGGGTTGAAATATCGTCATTCTGCGCATGCGCGGTGGACAAAGTGTATGGAAATAGACGTTTTGGGGTCTAGGTGGGCCACTAATGGTCCGATGGAGTCGAGTGAGGTATCAATGTGAGGCATTCGTAAAGGAGCATCCGCCTGGACTAGTGTATCGTTCGTTTTCGACGTTCTGTGCATGCGCAGCCAGGGAATTGTGGGGAAAAGGGTATGGAAATAGACGTGTTGGGATCTAGGGAAGCCCCTAATGGGCCGATGGTGTCGTATAAGGTGTTATTTTGAAGCTCTCGTGAGGGAGCATGCGCCTGGACTAGTGTGCCGTTCGCGTTCAACATTCTGCGCATGCGCAGACAGGGAATTGTGGGAAAAGGGTATGGAAATAGACGTTTTGGGGTCTAGGTAGGCCCCTAATGGTGCGATGGAGTCGAGTGAGGTATCAATGTGAAGCATATGTGAAGGAGCATCCGACTGGGTGAAAGTGACGTAAAACTGACATCATTCTACGCATGCGCAGTAGACCAAGGGTATGGAAATAGACATTTTGGCGCCGACATGGGTCACTATGGGTCCGATGGAGTCGTCTGAGGTCTTATTTTGAAGCTCTCGTAAAGCAGCATCCGACTGGACTCATGGTTCGTCCGTGTTCAAGAGTCTGCGCATGCGCAGTCTGGTCGTAGTATAGAAAACAGGCATTTTGGGGGTACGTGGGGGTGTGTTTGACCAACCACTATGGGTCCGTGGTTGTGGTTTGGTGGTGTGGGTTGTTCGCACAGACGTCACTTCCGATTTCACTAAAACTACCTCCGAATCCAGAAGAGTTCCAATGTTCCCGTAGACGTAGGGTCCGGATGTTCAACATCCGGCTTTTTCCCGGCCCGGCCGCAGCGCGCGCGCTCGGGTTTTCCGACCGCACGCGCGCGCGCGGGTTAAAGGGAAATTTCGGAGGTGTGCAAGGGCATTATATCACATCGGGGTATATATTTCATCCATGTATAGCGGAAAGCGGTTGTCGTGAATAACAACAAGTTCAGCAAGGTTTATACAGTTTATTATTCCCAATGTTACATCATACTCAGGCTGGGGGAGCCGCCCTGGGTATGTTTAGTATGTTCACAGCAAAACAAATTGAAATATCAAACATCATGTTTTATTATTTAACGCACCGTCACATTAGGTACAAGTGTTTACTGAGCTCAAGTCAACGATCAGCATGTAGACATAGAGAGTATATACGGCATGTTATGCTATTCATCAGTGCAAGGGTGACGCATTCAGCAGATGGGGGTGGTCGGTCAGCTTGGTAACGAAGAACGTAGCATTGGTGACCCTGTCTACGACCCATTGTGTGTTGGGGCGTTGACGATGTACCCATCTCAAGGGATCCACGGTGTCCAGTTTCTCCAGCATCGTCTCTAGCGACGCCCGGTTAATGATGGTGAACGGTTGGTCAAAGACATGGCTGTTATTACTGGCATAATAATACCGTAACTGGTCCGTCTCTTTGTGACGTAAGATGTACCCGCAAGCGACATTCAATCTGGAGACCGTAGCTTGGTCATTGAAAATGGCTTCCACGTAGCTGCGTAGACGGGTGAGGTCGGTCAGTGGGAAATTGTAGATACCTGGAATGGGGCGATCACGGTGGAAAACGTGCCGTATCATGGGCCATTGGCGCCGATAGATGTCATTCACTGGATGGGCGTCCTGTAACAGATCGCTAGGAATATCCACTGCATCTTCCATAAAATCTTCGATGTCGTCAGGCGTATGACTGGCAACAGTAATGCTAGGGACTGGCTGAATATCTAGGCTCTTCTGAACTGTGGGTATAGGCGGGCTCTCCGTGATCGCATCACCAGTGGCATTCGTCTCCCCGGGCTCATCTTCACTGGGTCTGACCCTCCTGGGTGTCTCTTTAGTGGGAAGTTGTCGCCCAAACCGTAGAGACGGGGTATGAATCAAACGCTGATGCCGTCTTAACTGACTGGGTCGTTTGAAGAGTTGACCACATTCATTACATTGTTCCGTCGTCACCTCGTGGAATGAGCGTTCGTGGCGCAGTAAATGATCCTCCCGATTAAATGTCCGTGCGCAGGTTATACAAGTATACCGTGCGCCGTTGTGGATGGAGGACTCGTGCCGTCGCAAATCTTCTAGGCGAGTAAACTGCTTCTGGCAAGTTGTGCAAGTGAATATCTTGGTGCTGTTTCGTGCCATATAGGTCTTCTCCGCCATGATATCTTCCACACCGTGTTTAAGGATGATGTTTTCCACCATAAGCAGATCACTTATATCGGCCACATGCTGCATCTCATCAACGAGGCGAATACGGTGCTGTAGAAGCTTAGCTCGGTGAGATGACTCCATGACTGTTGGCTCAGGTTGGTCAGGCAAGTAGCTGCTATGGTCAGATAGGCTGGTGAAGTTGCACTGGTCAGGCAAGTAGCTCCTCTCGTGAGATAGGCTCAGGCTGGTCAGGCAGGTTCCGGCTGGTCAGGTCAAGCAGGCCAATGAATGCAGCAATGCCTTCAACATTCCCACTTTATACACCTACATAGAAGTACCCGGATGCAGGCGCGGACGTCACCGAAAAAAACACATACAGTCACCCCCTCAAGACCCTCATACATACTCGAAAAGACACGGACCTCACCGAAAAGACACGGACCTCACCGAAAAGAAATTGTGGAAAAACCCTACAGACAGGTGAGTACATGTGCTATCATGTTCATCGCCCCTTAAGACTCTCATACATACCCGGATGCAGGCGCGGACGTCAGCGAAATTCTGGCGGGAAAAAACCCTCAGACAGGTCAGTACATGTCCTATCATGTTTCCTACTGGTTCCTCCAGCGTGGATGTGCTGTGATGGAGGGGCTAATAAAAGGATTGACCTGTAATCTTTGTTGTTGTTGCTCTCTTTTTGGACTAACCAATCAGAATAGTACGTATCACGGACTACACCCGTAGAGCTACGTCTAGGCGCGCATGTGTGACATGGTCTATAAAACACGTCCCTCTGGATCCCACACCCCCATTCCTACGGTTACAGAGCCATGACGGACACCCATCCGTATGCCACTCGCATTTTACAGCATGCGACCGTGGTTAATTCACTCACGGGTTACCGAGCAGTTCGGTCCATGTTTGGAGATGGCGACGACAACGAGGGGCGACGCCAGATCCTGAAAGAGTTCACAGAAGCGGTCCTCGACAGAGTGCACACGATGGAGAGGTGCTCTATCACTCACCACTACTGGACTATGACAGCCATCCTTGATGCCCGGATTATGGATCACGAGCGCTCACGCCGGAACCAGCGACGGCTCGTTGGCCTAGTCATGGTCTGTGCCCTATTGACCCTGACGCTGTGGCATTGACAGCGACAGAAAAAGAACGGCTCTTCAGAGCCTTCACAGATGCGCGTATGTCCAACCGATATATACGAGGGTCAGTCACAGTGTGCGTCATTCACCGTTCGTCATTGGGTCAACCATGTCACCGAGGGACCTGACCATAAATACGAAAGACAGTCAGAGGGTGTGTCATTCACCGTTCGTCATTGGGTCAACCATGTCACCAGTTCTACGAGCCATCCTTCCCCTTACACCCCGGGTGGGGTTACACGTCTATGAAGATAAAGTCATCCTCGTGGAAGACCGTGGAGATGTTTGCTGGTCGCGCGCTGAGACCGTATCGAACCCAATACGGCGGCAGAACCCAAAGAACAAATTTCTAGCAATGAAGCGAAGGCAGACGACGATGCCAGTGATTATCCGGCTAGACTCAGTCAGCCCAGTGACATGACCACCCGATCCTTTGATCTCACGGGGTTCTCCCTATAAATACGAGAGACAGTCAAATCTGGTACCATTCACGTACTGACCATGACGGAGCATATAATACTGGCGTATCTCAGCTTGACCCCCGAGGTTTTCCTGCACGTTTATGCGGATAAGGTCATATCATGGAGGAGGTGGGAGACATCTGTGATGCAGACCCTACACAACCGTGCCCGGCCCACATTCGTCTGTCCCAGGAGGGCTGGATCAAATTCAAACGGGTGTTGTCTGGTGAACTGGACGGCGACCTCATCCACTTGTGTCACGATGTGTACATCCGACGCGGCCCTTTCTTTGCCCAATTGGCTCGGCTAGATGGGGGTACAGTGCATTTTACCCTTCACCCTGATCTATGGTCTGCGTTGGAAGATACCGTGGTAGATGTGGATCAAGTGCTTATCAAGCGGTCATCAGACGAGTTGGACTGGTCATTTACCATGGACACTGTGCTGGCAGAAGCCAACGAAGAAAATCAGAAAGAAATTCCGGCCCAAGATATACCCGTTATAAATAAACGATAGAGCCAGGGTCCATCATCATTTGTCACCATGAAGCGCTGGGAGAAGATGTTGGATAACTTATACTACAGTCCCGACAGTCCGGCGGCCTACAGCGCATTGACGGCTCTCTATCGAGCGGCCAAACCCCAGGGTATACAACGTGCCCAAGTCCGAGATTGGTTAAGAAAACAAGACACCTATACCTTACATCGATCTGTCCGTCGCCATTTTCTACGGAACCGGGTCATCGTGGGAGGATTAGATGCCCAGTGGCAAGCGGATTTGGTCGATATGAGCGCCTTTGCCAAACACAACGATGGGAATCGATATATCTTGACGTACATCGATATCCTGTCGAAGTATGCGTGGGTGGTACCCATCCGGACGAAAACGGGGGCGAATCTCATAGCGGCGTTCAAAGACATCTTGAAGACCAGGCGCAAACCCTTGTATTTGCAAACCGACGAAGGCACGGAATTCCTCAACAGACCGTTCCAACAGTTTCTGAAAGCCCAGAAGGTGTTTTTCTTCCATACGTACAACGAGACCAAGGCTTCCGTGGTGGAAAGGTTCAACAGGACATTCAAAGGCCGCATGTATAAATATTTCACCTATAAGAATACAAGGCGGTACATCGATGTTCTCCCGAAACTTGTGAGTGGTTACAATCGAGCCTATCACCGGAGTATAGAGAGAGCCCCCATTACCGTGACCCAACGCAATGAAGCCCAAGTCCGGCGTGTCTTGTACCCCAGGCAATCGCAGCGAATGCCGAAGGAGGTGTACACGGTTGGGGACCCTGTACGGATCAGTAAAGTCAAGCGCAAGTTCGAGAAAAGTTACTTGCCCAACTGGAGCGATGAGCACTTCTTGATTAAACGGCGCCTACCCCGACAGCAGCGAGTCTATGAACTGGAAGATCTTCAAGGGGACGTTTTACGAGACGGAATTACAGCCTGTCGTAAAAACACAGCAAGACTACTACACGGTGGAGCAGATTTTGAAAACGGAACGTCGACATGGCAAACTGTTTCATTTCGTCAAATGGCAAGGCTGGCCCAGTTCCTTCAATTCCTGGGTCGCTGCCAACCAGGTGAAACGACTATGAAGCCAGACACCACTGCCGTCATCCTTCATTCCACGTTCGACCACAGTGCTATGGACAAACAGCAGCTGCCTCTGAACACAGCGTCTCCCAAAACGCGCAAAGCGCAAGTGGGCTTTGTGGTGATAGTGCTAACCCTGCTGAGTGTGTTGTACGGAGGTGTGGTTTACGACGTAGCCTATGTCAGCACGCTACTTAACCAACTTAGAACACCAGCCACCAGTCAAACCAGTCTACAGATAGCACCAGTCAACCCCGTATCGAGCCCAGTCATCACCACCACCACACCCCGTGTACAAGCACATCGAGCTCCATACCAAGTATACAGTCCACACCTACACCAAGTACACCCACTACGTCTGAAAACCCACCGGATTTCATCCCTCACAGTGAACACAACGACGACCGACGTTGTACCCACCACCACTCCAGTTCACTCGTACCAAGTTTACAAGAGCGGGTTACCACGACAGCGGATACACCTCCAACCATGGACCCTCGGTGGCAGCATCCCTTCACTTGCGTTATCGCAGGACCGACGGGCTCCGGCAAAACGCACTTCGTCAGGACGCTCCTTCAACACGCCGACAGCATGATCACCCCACCCATTGCCCGAGTCGTGTGGTGTTACGGAGAATGGCAGGCAGCGTATGCAGCAATGCCCCACATCACGTTCGTGGAAGGCCTATCCAAACTGGCCGATTTGAAACCGGACACCTTGGTGGTTCTGGATGATCTCATGGCGGAGACGGATGCGCGAGTCACCCAACTCTTTACCAAAGGCAGCCACCATCGACAGCTCAGCATCATCTACATTGTACAGAATCTGTTCAGTAAAAACAAAGAACATCGGAACATCAGCTTAAATGCCCACTACCTGGTGGTCTTCAAAAACCCGAGAGATACCACTCAACTGCTGCACCTGGCGAGACAGATGTATCCCGGCCGCACACCGTTTGCGGTGGAAGCCTTTAAAGAGGCGACAACCCCTCAGCACGGGTATATGCTCCTCGACCTCAAGCAAGCCACCCCCGATCACCTTCGACTACGGACCGGCATCTTTCCCGGAGAGACCCACCACGTCTACATGCAAAAATAACGTAAACATACCCACAGTGGCTCCCCCAGCTGGAGTGTGTGTGTATGATGATGGGGATAATAAAAAGAATTAATACCACAGCATGATTGACTTTGTCTCTGTTCTCTGTGGTAGATAAAAAGGGCAGAGTTGTGGGTTCTAACATTAGTTTACATGATGTCTGCGCGAGTACGGAAGCACGCCCCGACGCTCCGTGTATTGAAGACGGCCCCAACCGAGTTGGTCCGAACCATTGTACGCGGTGCGGACCCTGACCTTGTACGCTGTCTGTGCGAGATCGGGAACAACCTGTTAAAAGGCAACGTACCACTGACTCCGGCTCAGAAGACCAAGTTGGCCAAGCATAAGACAGGTCTCCGAACCCTAGTCCAGAAGCGAGTCTCTCAAACACAAAAGAAAAATGTGTTACAGAAAGGCGGCTTTCTCGGGGCCATCTTAGCATCGTTGGCCGCTTCCGTGTTGGGTCCAGTATTGGGTGGACTCTTCGGCCGACAATGAACCACACGAAAAAAATGGTTTTCGTCGAACCACGGTTCCTTCAAAACCTCCAATCGCCCTACCCTGTCCCACCTACGGTGAAGACCATACACACCCTCGATGAGGAGATGCAACAGATCTTACAAAGACCGGGGTTAAGCGACAGTGAGAAAGTACAACGGTACAATGAGACGCTTCAACGTTCATGACGTTCACTTTGTATAATGAAGGTGCCTTACGAGTGCGATGCACGCAGCTATATGGACTATTATGCCCAACAGGACGGAGGTGGCCTTCCGGTCTTTAGTGGTGCACGCATGCAACGAGGACATGGGCTGGGGAACATACTCGGGAGCATCGTCAAAACGTTCCTGCCCTTGGTGACGCGTGGGGTGAAAGCAATCGGCAAACAAGCGGTACGCAGTGGACTGCAAGTCGCCGGTGATGTCTTGGGGGGGTACGGCACCCAAAGAAGCCTTGAAACGGCCGGCCAAAGAAGTGGGAGGCGTCTTGGTGGCCAAAGCACAACGTGGTCCTTGATCCACGCAGAGTCCTGGCCCTCCACCAACAGTGAATTTGATTTGTGGACCGTCCCGCCCACACAGACCAGTGCCGAACAAGGATTATGGGTGGAGCATCTCCCGCTCACCAGCATCAACGAAACAGGGCCCATCGAGTTCACCATCAGTAATGCGGATACGGCCTATGTGGATTTAGCCCATACATACTTGTATGTGAAAGCCAAGGTCGTCAATGGGGATGGCTCCAGAATCGTCGACCAAGCAACGGTGAGCCCGACGAATCTCTGGCTGCACTCGATGTTTCAACAGGTGGATATATTTCTCAGAGACAAACTCATCAGTGACTCGACCAACACGTACCCCTATCGAGCCTACATCGAGACGCTGTTGGCGCATGGACGAGAGGCTAAAAAATCTCAGCTGACAGTTGCTTTATTCTACCAGGACACAGATGAGCACATGGGCGCAGAGAACGGCAATGCGAGATATAACAAACGGAAGGCTTTCACCGCGAACGGCGTCTCGGTGGATCTCATGGGTCGACTGCACGCAGACATTTTTATGCAAGACCGGTACCTCTTGAACAAGATCCCCATCAAAATCCGACTGATACGGGCGCCTCCGACCTTCGCCTTGATGGCCACTAACGTAGAGGGCATGCAGCTGACTATAAGATTGTCATCCAAGACGCAGTCCTGTATGTCCGAAAAGTGAAACCGAATCCAGCCGTTCAATTGGGACACCTCAAAGCCTTGGAAACAAAACCAGCCCAGTACCCTATCCGACGTGTGCAAACCAAAGTGTTCTCTGTGTCTGCTGGAAATATGAGCGCCAACAAAGAAAAGCTGTTCCTGGGGGAACTACCCAAGCGATTGATCCTGGCCTGTGTGGAAAATATCAGTTTCAGCGGAGCCTACCCAGAGAACCCGTTTGACTTTAAACATTTCGGCATCAATTTTGTGGCCCTGCATGTGGATGGACAACAGGTCCCAGCCACGGCCTTAACACCGAACTTTGGGCGCGCGAATTTCATTCGAGCCTATCGGAGCCTGTTTACAGCCACCGGTCAAATCAACCAGGACGAAGGGAATATGATCAGTCGGGAGGACTACGCGAACGGATACACGTTGTTCTGAGTCGATCTGACCCCCACCTTAGAGAACGACCATCAGCTGGCCCTCGCCAAGCAAGGCAATTTACGGTTGGAAATCCACTTTGCACGAGCCCTCCGGAGCACCGTTAACGTGATCTGCTACGCCGAGTTTGACAACATCATTCAAGTGGACAAGGCGCGCAACGTCCTGTGTGACTTTGCCACCTAACATGGATACAGACCAGATAACCACCGTGCTGGAGAATGCCCCAGGGACACGTATGGTCTTTCAAGGGGTGTTCGGCCGAGATGTATTCCCATTAGACCGTATGTATCCTGCTGCTTACGTTCTCAACACGGACCCGATGGATCGGCCAGGTGAACATTGGGTGGGCGTGTACTTGACAGAACAGCAGGGCGAATACTTTGACCCGTACGGCCTGCCATCCCTCCATCCCGATTTAACAGACTTCATGGATCAAGGCACAGAGACGTGGTGTTGGAACAGTCAAACGTTGCAAAGCCTGACCAGTAGCGTGTGCGGACAATATTGCTTGTTTTACCTGTACCATCGATGCCGGGGAAGAACCTTATCTACCATCGTACAGATGTTTGACGAGTACCCCAAGGCCGAGTACCGCGATGTACTCGTATATGACTGGGCCGCCCATCATTTCAATGTACAAGCCCCGTTCTGGACTTAAGTTCTTTCAATGTACAAGCCCCCTGTTCTGGGCTTCAGTTTACAAGCCCCCTGTTCTGGGCTTAAGTTCTATCGATTTCAATGTACAAGCCCCCTGTTCTGGGCTTCAGTTTTCACGTGGTTGTTCTCACGTTGTTGTTGTTAGTTATTGTTGAATAAAAAACAAAATGAGATCTCACCCAAAAAACCCTGTCTTGTGTGTTTTCTACATGAGCATAATGCATGAAGGCTATAACAGACATGTGGGGATTCGGTCAAACTGGCCTTGAACACGATGGAGAAAGTAGCCAATCAGTGGCCTAGGATGGGGCCAAATGTAACCCATCGATGTCCAGAAAACCATGCAAGAGCACTGCAGTAAAATGGAGAGCCAATGATATCAGCCTACAGACCAAGTACATGTTTTGGTGTAGGTTAAGAGCGGGCATTCCAGCACAACAATTTTGACGATGAGTTACAAGTTACAAGAGCAACGAGTGGAGTGAAAAAAACTATAGAGGTTATAGGTGCGGGAAGACATGACCGAATCCCCACATGTCACCACTAAGACCAAAAAACCCCTGTCTTGTGTGTTTTCTATATGAGCGTAATGCATGAAGGCTATAACAGACATGTGGAGATTCGGGGAAATTGGCTTTGAACACCGTGGAGAAAGTAGCCAATCAGTGGCCTAGGATAATCCGAAATTCACCCGCGCACTTCCGGTAATGCCGCTCAGGCGTGCGGCCGGAGTAACCCGCGCGCGCGCTGCGGCCGGGGCGGGCCGGGCCGGGGAAAACCCGGATGTTGAAAATCCGGACCCTACGTCTACGGGAACATTGGAACTCTTCTGGATTCGGAGGTAGTTTTTAGTGAAACCGGAAGTGACGTCTGTGCGAACAACCCACACCACCAAACCACAACCACGGACCCATAGTGGTTGGTCAAACACACCCCCACGCACCCCCAAAATGCCTGCTTTCTATACTACGACCAGACTGCGCATGCGCAGACTCTTGAACACGGACGAACCATGAGTCCAGTCGGATGCTGCTTCACGAGAGCTTCAAAATAAGACCTCAGACGACTCCATCGGACCCATAGTGACCCATGTCGGCGCCAAAATGTCTATTTCCATACCCTTGGTCTACTGCGCATGCGTAGAATAATGTCAGTTTTACGTCACATCCACCCAGTCGGATGCTCCTTCACATATGCTTCACATTGATACCTCACTCGACTCCATCGGACCATTAGGGGCCTACCTAGACCCCAAAACGTCTATTTCCATACCCTTTTCCCACAATTCCCTGTCTGCGCATGCGCAGAATGTAGAACACGAACGACACACTAGTCCAGGCGCATGCTCCCTCACGAGAGCTTCAAAATAACACCTTATACGACACCATCGGCCCATTAGGGGCTTCCCTAGATCCCAACACGCCTATTTCCATACCCTTTTCCACACAATTCCCTGTCTGCGCATGCGCAGAACGTCGAAAACGAGCGATACACTAGTCCAGGCGGATGCTCCTTCACGAATGCTTCACATTGATACCTCACTCGACTCCATCGGACCATTAGTGGCCCACCTAGACCCCAAAACGTCTATTTCCATACCCTTTTCCCACAATTCCCTGTCTGCGCATTCGCAGAATGTGGACAACGGGCGAAACACTAGTCCAGGTGAATGCTCCCTCGCGAATGCTTCACATTGATACCTCATACGACTCCATAGGGCCACTAGTGGCCCACCTAGACCCCAAAACGTCTATTTCCATACCCTTTGTCCCCCGCGCATGCGCAGAATGACGATATTTCAACCCCACACCCAGCCCATCAGATGCCCCTTCACGAATGCTTCACTTTGATACCTCACTCGACCCAATCGGTCCACTAGCGGTCCCTACAGATTGCCGAACACTCCCACGAAAACCCACGGTTTTGGGACTACTTTCGGTCCGCGGAGGCAGACCGCATCACCGCCAGACCGCATTACCGCGGAGAAATTAATGCCCCCAAGGTCACGCCCCATTCACCCAGACCGGAAGTGACGTCATACCTGCGCACAACACTCCTGCGCACACCGCCCCATGACGGTTCTCGCGCATGCGCAGTGAGGCGCCATTAACTCGAAATAGCCTTTGGTTACTACTCTCGTCACCATTCAATAATGGCGGATGTTGGAATATGGCGATGACTCTAACTCAGTAATCAGTGTTGTAATCACCTATAAGCAATCACCTATCATTGATGGTAATGGGTTATGGTCATTTGAAATAAATTGGCATGGTTAGTAAGTGTATATAGATTTTGGGTCATCACTAAACAAGCGCAAGGACCACATCTCATCGTGAATAAATGTAATGGCCATCATCATGTAATGTTGATGGCTTTTCGTTCTGATGAGTTACAATAGAACTGTATATTGTGCAGTTTCTGCAAGAAATCGTGCAGCTGCACAAAGGCAGAACAATTGTGATGATGGAACAAGATGAGGGTTCTAACCCATTACCTTCTATTGATGATGCTCTAGAAGCACCACATTCTAAGCATGCATTTAATATAACGCGAGCTATACAATTGGCGATGATGCCTATACTCATCACCATTTATGAAAAGGATGAAGAGGTCCGTTCTTTAATGGTGATGTGACCTGGTCATCACCAATAAACGGTGAAGAGCATCGAGTGTATAGATATCAGGGCACAATCCGTTATTGGTGATAACCATGCACCAATACATTTTAAATAACGGTAATGATGGAATATGGCGATGGCTCTAACTCATCACCATTTATTGGTAGTGCTGTCATCACTTTTTTGCGACAACTATCGCCTTTTCCGGTGGTTTATATAGATTCTTGCACGAGAGAATCACACATATTATTTTATCTTATGAAATCTATCGTGTGGTGTGATTACCGCTACCGCATATATTGTCACAATCTACGTTTTAATTTCATTCAGCATGCCGGTACCGGAATATGGTGATAGCTCTAACTCATCACCATTTATTGGTGGGTGCTGTCATAACTTATTTGTGTAAACTATCGTTTACGAAAGGATCGCACCTATTATTTTATCTTACGACACCTATCGTCTGTGATTACTGCTTACGCATATATTGTCATACGCCACGTTTTAATTTCACTCGGCATACCGGTACTTATCATAAGTAGCTTGTCTGTTCTGATAAAACCGCGAATGTTTAAAACAAGTTTACAGGATGTCGACCAAGATCTTGAAGGACAGAACGGGCAGTTAGCCTTCTTTCACATGGCAGTCAATATAGAACTTTCGGCAGGACTGGTCAGTGATAGCATTTTGGAGATTTAACAAGCAAAATCAATGGAAGATAACTCTCAAAATAACCTTTCCTCTTTTAAGCGACAGAGATGCGAATTTCGGATTGTGAACACACAGTTAACAATGTGAAGTGGCCGTTTGCCAGCGTTAAACGGCAAAATCTGATCAAATCTGAGCTGACGTTTGCTGCCGACATATCTGTAAAGTGTCCGTTGAAGGAGGTGGGATTGAGCATTTGTGTCGTCGATCATTGGCATAGGACCCTCAATCACTTTACTTAACAACCCCACAATCTCGGGGATCACCGATCAGAGCCGGGCTTGATTGACAGCAATTGTCACTAGTGTCGTCTGCTCGCCTCTCGAACTGCTGGGTCTTGTCAACGTCTGCTCCTTCAGTTTA
>JAVTVY010014457.1:0-59082 GCA_036873755.1 Hanleya hanleyi
ATTGAGTGGTATAGATGAGAAACACTTGGTATATTATTTACAGGCATCCTGTAAATGACAATTGTGGCAGGGATGACCAACCATAGCAGGCACAACATAATAATTCATGAATTGAGCATAAATACCTCACAATCGGAAATCTTTAGCAGTGGGAATTTCCATTCACCTTTGGTAAGTGGTCAGAAAATTTTAACGCCCTCGAGATGGTTGACATCATTCGGAACCCAGTTCTCGAGATCAAATTCTGTTTTTCGTCATTAAAATGACGTAGTATCTCGGGAAATGACTTTCGGGTGAAATGAGACTTTTCTCCAGCTTTATGATCTCAAAGTGAATACATTTAATGAAAAGTAAACACATAAGAGATCAATAAACTAAGTCGTCTACTGGTAGACCGTCGTCTCCCGATCATCCAAACCATGATTGTAGGATAAATACGGGCGCTCTCACATGATCCCATAATTGCAACTATGGTTTTTACTGCCCTCATGTGGTACGTTGAAGGAAGGGAAATCACTCTCGAGTCAAGAGGTCATGATACCGTCGCTACAGTGAAGGTCGGCATTGTTAGAAGCCTGTCGTCAATCGGCCCAACGTTATTAGACGACGGCGGCTAGTCTAGGTTTTTACCATGGATTTACCATGGTATTTTTTTATAAGGGTAACTTTTTATACCCCAAAATAAATCCTAGCCCCATTTATTACTCTGGGTGCACTCCACACTAGGCCACGGTTTCGGACAAATGGCCCCTCCCTAATTTCATAATAAGGAAGGTCGCCTGTTTTTTAAAGCATAGTAAATGCTAGTAGTATCTAGAGTATCACGTTGCTGGACGTAACCATTTCTTCAAACGGGGATATAACAATTGCTTGCCGTTCGCACCTACTCGCCACTACAGAGTTAATCGTTTCCGGAATTGAATATCTGGCAGGCCAAAATCCTCACTTTTTCGGGAAACGAAAATGATGATTCTTTTATGGCGATAAATTTTTTTAAAAAACGAGTAGGTCGACCCCCTGTTTTTTTCGCCTATTTAAAATGCCGTTAGACAGAGAAAGGCTCACATGTCTAACAAGAAAATCATTTCGTTTGTTTTCTCTGGATTTTATGGAGTTTTCCAGAAAAGTTGAAGAAGGTTTAAGGAGGATTGTACGTTTTTCCTTTTCAATTACAATAGCTCATTTGTCTTCTGGAATAATGGCATGAGTGTGCCCATTCGGAAAATATATACTTTTACAGGGGTTTTGTTAACGATTTTACATATATTTAAGGCCGACACCCGAACCCATGTCTATTTTTAACCGCACATCATTTAGGTGTGGAATGCACCCTCTGCCCCCAAAAAAATCTGTCGCCCTTTTTAGAATGTGTTTTAATCCACCAATGGGAATAGAGGAGATCACGTGGTCGCGAGAATAAATTGGCATGAATGAAATGACGTCAGTGCAATACTACGCCTGACTCAAATTCTTTACCACTACACGAAGTGTAAATATGATTTGGTAGATAAAGAGGGCTGTTTCTGAGACTGGAAATCTTTACCTAAACCGGTCAAATGACGGGCGCCTCAATAAACGTAAGTGCACACTTGTAATTTTCAATGCATCGATGGAATTGTTTATTCTGCGCAACAGAAGAGAAAATGAATCGTATGTTCAGAATAAATAGTAATCGCAACCGAATTCTTGTTGCCCGAAGGAGCTGGAGACAACTTTCGTTTTCTTAACTAGACAACCAGCTTCAAGATGAAGAAAACTATCGCAAGGTACCAAAAATCGCGGAAAAAGATATCTAGTCCTATACATAATACAGGCGATTTCAACGTTGTGGATAGATGGATTAGTACTGTAACCCATCATAAAAAGTAGAGTATGCGGTGATAAACAGTTGAAAATTGTTCATTCAAATTGCAAATGGCGGCTAACAGTTTCCCGATAGCCCGTATGACACAACTTCACAGCGCCATCTACACGTTAAGGGGCACAATTAACACACCAGGTCGCCTTGTTTACCAATAGTAGAAAGATTCAAGATTGAATAAAAGCAATCTAATTAGAATTAAATCCTATCTGCTCCCTCCTTTCTGTATCGCTTACATAGCTATCCCATCGGGGAGCATTGATAGGATATTAGTAGGCAAAGCCTAAAAGTGAGCGCAGGATATGTGCAACTATACCCATAATGGACAGCTATAACTTTTGTTGTTGTTATTGTCTATCTGTTATAATCAACTCCTTACTGGTGCTACAAGATAAAATCACATGGTGCTATTTTCCCACAATACTGTTTGTTATCTTATGCTTGTAAGATGGGACACCATTGTGGGAGAGAGACACGGGTACCTGGCTATAGAAATTCCAGGGTTTCCATGGAAAAAAAATGACCCTAAACAGCTAAAACACCATGGAGTATTCGGACAGTTTTCGAGGGGTTTTCCATGCTCTAAATCCAGGGTATGAAAATTTGTTTTGAGAAAGGCAGGATATGCATGGTAGTCCAGGGATTCCATGGACGAGGATGGACACACTGTCCAGGGTTTCCATGGATGTCATGAGGATGAAGACATTATCCAGGGTTTCCATGGACAAGGAGGGACAAATTGTCCAGCGTTTTCACAGACGAGGACGGACACTGTCCAGGGTTTGATGGACGAGGATGGACACTGTTCATGGATTCCATGTGTAGGGTTTCCATGTTTCCTGCAATATTGCTGCAGATCAACTCGTTTTGACAACTGATCCATGTAACCGCATATATCTGGATTTCGAAGTTTTGCCATTATCTCAGATTATGTTAATGTAAGCAAACACATTATTTTTATGTTGGAAGCTTATCAGCTACAGGCGTTAGGATTTGCATAAATTTGAGCTGATTATTGAAAATATATTCAAAAGTTGATTATAAATATTCAATGTTCTATATTGCTTATTTCCCTTTGTTTTCCAGTCAAGCCCCCCAAGCACTATGTCTCAACAAAGTTTACAGACCACTGCCCAACGAGATGCATGTATAAACTCTTGTGCAATAACCAGATGATGTTAAAATGGGGGGAGGGGGGTCTCGAAGTTTTGCCATTATCTCAGATTATGTTAATGTTATCTAACTGAGACTATTTTTATGGTGGAAGCTTATCAGCTACAGGCGTTAACATTTGCATAAATTTGAGCTGATTATTGAGAATATATTCAAAACTTGATTATAAATATTCAATGCTATATTTTGATTATTTCCCTTTGTTTTTCAGTACAGCCCCCCCAAGCAGTATGTCTCAACAATTTGTGCAGGTAAGAGATACATGTATAAACTCTTGTGCAATAACCTGATGATGTTAAAATGGGGGGAGGGGGGTCTCGAAGTTGATTATAAATATTCAGTGTTATATTTTGATTCTTTCTCTTTGTTTTCCAGTCAAGCCCCCCAAGCACTATGTCTCAACAAAGTTTACAGACCACTGTCTCACAGTTTGCACAGGTAACAGATACATGCATAAACTCTTGTTCAATCACCTGATGATGTTAAAATGTGGGGGGGGGGGGTCTTGAAGTTTTGCCATTATCTCAGATTATGTTAATGTAAGCACATTATTTTTATGGTGGAAGCTTATCAGCTACAGGCGTTAACATTTGCATAAATTTGAGCTGATTATATTGTCAATGAATTGGAGTTAAGTGTGTCTGTGAAAGATGTGTCGCCGCCAAATATCTATTGCACATTGTGTTAACCGTGATGTCTGTCTGTTACCTCAATTGGGCAAGATTTGACATCTGGTAGCTGGTCACTTCAGAACTATTGACCATCTGTTATTATTATTTTTGTTGTGTCTGCGTTGGGGGGGGGGGGGAGAAGCAAAACAACATTTTTATCGGATTTTCATTATCCAATCCCTTGTCCGCGCAATAGCTCGATAGCTGCTTGACCGAACACCTTCAAACTGTCGTGATATACCTGAAATATTGCTGAAAATGACGTTAAACTCTATAATTCACTCTCACTCACTCAAACTTCCTGCATTTATGAACGAATCACATTATCTTCCAGAACTGGTCCCTCCCGGGGAGGGACATCGACCTCTATGTCTTTCATACTGATTTAGTTTTACTGGTATTAAATTTTTACCAGTCCGCAGCACTGCTGAACCAAAAAATTACTAGTACTTGGTAAATTTTACCAGTCTCGAACTGGGGGACTGGTGCCAAATTCAATCCCTGCATACATTTGGGCAGATATTATATACCATATGTTATATTTTTATTATATCCGTTTGTTTTTCAGCCCAGCCCCCTAAGCACTATGTCTCAACTGTTGGAGACCACCGTCCCACAGTTTGTGCAGGTAACAAATGACCGATCTAATTGCACAGTGACCTGATTATACTGAAATGGAGGGTGGGTTCTCCAAGTTTTCCCTTTATCCCAGGTTATGTTAATGCAACCAAACAGACAATTTTCCATGGTGGATGCTTATCGGCTACAGGTATTGAGATTTCCAAACATATGCTCTAATTATTGAAAATATATTCAAAACTTGATTATAAATATTCAATGTTATATTTTGATTATTTTTCTTTGTTTTCCAGTCCAGCCCCCCAAGCAGTATGTCTCAACAATTTGTGAAGGTAAGAGATACATGTATAAACTCTTGTGCAATAACCTGATGATGTTAAAATGGTGGGGAGGGGGGTCTCGAAGTTTTGCCATTATGTCAGGTTATGTTAATGTTATCTAACTGAGACTATTTTCCATGGTGGAAGCTTATCAGCTACAGGTATTGAGATTTCCAAACATATGCATATCTAAACTTGTGCTTCACCTGATGTTAAAATGAAGGGGGGGGGGGAGGCCTGGTATGCATATTCATTTTATGAAGCCAATTTCTTCGTTCCTACTTCGAACTTCCCTTGATGTACCTGATCCCCTCCAATGTTTAAATAACTTATAAATAGACACGAGACGTCACTGACCTCGAAACGATTTGATGTACTTCACGATGGTGTGCTCATTACCATGATTTTGCAGGGATATATATATCTGAGACTTAAATACTGGGAATTTAGTTTGGGATATAAATCAGAAAAATAAAGCTGATATATATAAATGCAAATATTTAATCACAAAACTGTTTGTTAGGGATATATAAATCGGGAGAATGGCCAATTTAGGATTTACTCTCAGACTGGAATATATATCAGAAAGGATATATATATATCAGAAAATCTATTGGATAATTATAAATATTATATGACTGGTGGCGAATATCCCGTGTGATTCGGTGGTCATGTGATATCTCACAAAAAGCTATATTCACCTGCCAGAATGTTATATTCACCGACCGGTGAATATAACTTTGTTGACGTCACTGCCGAAGCCGGTTGCGCGAATGACGTCATTTCGAACACCCGTTGTGCGGCTGACAGTCCCGTTCCAACATGCGTGATGGGGAGATATATCTAATGAAAAAGGAGTTCAAGAATAATCATCTTTCCCCATATATATTTCATCCAGCCAATGCAAATTCAAACGTATTTTGATTGTTTCATATAATAAAACAATTATGTGATTCCAATTTCAGTAAATACGATGTGTTATGGACCAGAGAAAACCAATATTCACCTCGGCCTTCGGCCTCGGTGAGATATCGGTTTTCTCTGGTCCATAACACATCGTATTCACCTCACTGGAATCACATAATTATATAATATTGCACGAGATGTTAAATGCAAATATTTAATCACAAAACTGTTTTTTAGGGATATATAAATCGGGAGAATGGCCAATTTAGGATTTACTCTCAGACTGGAATATATATCAGAAAGGATATATATATATATCAGAAAATCTATTGGATAATTATAAATATTGCACGAGATGTTTGCCACTGGTATGGTATAAAAATGTAACCTTTTTGATTCAATATTTGACTTGTTCCCAGCGAATGCAATACATGCAGAATAAAATGATCTGTGAACTTTTGCTTTGGCACAAGCATACCTCACAACAGTATGTAATATTATTCAAGCTTTATTATTCAAGCAGAGGTATGGCATTTTCAGCAGATTTCTTCGATATATGACCAGTGCATTTAAAAGGTCACTCGTAGAAATAAATTAGTTATCCAGTGTCTAGGAGTAAGATACAGAAATGTATCCTGTTTCTTGACGACTGCCCCAATCAGTCCCCGTTCACATGGCATTTATCGCCAAATTCCTTTATCCTACTCCGAAACACTGGATAACTCAAAATATTCTTCAAACAGGGCCTAGCGACTCCGCTTCTTGTATCTTTGTTTTTTCTCTCATAATATATGTTGTTTCAGGTGATGAATTACTTATACAAACTTTTTCATATATTTCATGTCAAGAAAACAGTTAAGTTATACATATTAATTACAGCCAATTCAACTGTGTACAAATACTGATCACAGTTAATGTGATGCCTGCATTACTATGTATTACCATTGTATGATTATAGATATATCTCCAAGACAGGTGAAATGGTTAAGAGAATTTGCCGATTATTTGGAGCAGTTCATCTATCCTAATGTGAGTTTGGAAGAAATTGATACTGTTAGAAAAAACTTACTTTGGGTTTCCTGCTGATCTGGCCATTCCTACCATCCATTTGTATAGAAATGGAATTGTTTGAACCATTTAACTTGAAAATTAACTCAAAATTTCATTAATGTGGTTTACGTCAACTTCTTCTAAAATGATTTCATTGGCGGACAACAGTCATCTGTTCATCAATTTACTTTTCTGGGGCATTTGCCACCTACTGTCCTCGTGAACGCAACTCCTCTCAGACTTTTCGATGGATTCTTTTGAAATTTGGTACATATGATCGGTACCATTTGTAGATGTGCACAGACTGTTTTTGAGCTTATTCGATGTTTCCTTCAGTTATTTCCCTTGATTTTAGTCTAAAATAATTGTATTTGGCACCTACCGTTATTTCGACCCCATTCATCAGGCTAATGAGCTTACTTTTGCAGCTTATACTAACACAAATTTTGTCTTAAGATACTGATACATACGTAAGCGCATAACTGGGGTGGGGGAATATGCACTCCCGCAGAGTAAGAGTAATTGGAGTTCTACCTGCTCCTACAAATACCGCTGTACCACCCAAGGACCTGATTTCCAAACTTGCCTACACCACTTTATACAACAATGATGGCTTATGCATGTATTTTTTTACGGGCGTATTTTTGGTTAAATTGAACTCTTGTTAGTCATAGCATCTGTGAAAGTTTGCCAGGTACTTGCTGATGGGTGGTAGTTCTCTCTCGGCGCTCCGGCTTCCTCCACCACTAAAACTGGCCGTGCACGTGTATGTGTATATTCTTTCAAGAGCATGTTTAGTGTGACATTAAACACCAAATCACGGATTACCTGTTTGTAAACAACGTACCCTTCACTTTGTGCAATACCGTCTAATTGCTGATTTTAGGATGGCTCACGGTCTGTATACGATACTCATCGAGGTCAAGGACAGCAGCTGTGGCAATATATCATCTTTGGTGGATCTGAGTTAAACTATTAGAGTCACCAAAGTTATTTTGTTGAAATATCATGACATTGAAGAAAAAGTGAAAAAAAATGCAGACCGTTGCCATGGCAACGGCCATGGTGACGTCATAAATTGGGATTAGCGGTCATTTTCTTTCACCAGCATGTGCAGCACACGGGCCAACATGCTATATTTTTTTGATGAATATTTTCAAAGGTGGGGCAAATATCTGTCTGATTCCGAGAGTGATTGAAGATTAAATATGTATTTCATTATTATTTATTCTGAAATATTCCCAAATTCGTCATATTTTGGAAATTTGATTTAAAATGCAGTTCGCATATTAACAGTTATTTCAATTAACTCTTGTCACTTTCGGTTATTGATGGAACAAATGTATTTCTTTGGAAATATATATGTGTTTTTTCGTCACGGTTATAGGATCTCCTGCACATTAATCGGACATGAGCTACCTCATCATGCTGTGATGGATGCAGTCGTTGATAATTCGATTACTTCCCTTGACGTATGGATATCGCCATCAGGGGCGCTAACATATATTCGCAGCCAATGAAATGGTCGATGGCTACCAAGATGGCGACGCCCAGTATGCACTATATGGGTAGATTTCGGAGGCGATTTCTCGATCGCTAGGTGGTTTGTGAAGAACTTAATGTGCCTTTTCAACATGGTTATCGCCGAGAATGTAGTTTAGACTGCCTTTTATAGACGCAGAAGTAGGCATTTTAGCATTTGGATGAATATCACAGTCAGAGTCAGATGTACGTTGTTGTTGTTGTGGCCGATGATTTTCAAGATGGCTGTCCTAATCGAAGGATCGTAAAAGGGAATATTGCCAGTCCAAATTACAGAGCATACCCTCCAAACATATGGTCTTCGGGTAAGTTTTTAATAACTTTTTAGAAAAAAAATATAAAAAAAATCATATCTGTTTGAGGGAATTCGAGGTGATAAAAAATTTAATATTTTCAATATAAAAATAATAATATTAAAATATATCCCATAATATTGAATACAGCGGGAAATACGACTTTCTAGCAGACGATTGGAATCTAATTGTCACTGCCAACATTTCATATGAATTGAAGTGGATCTGATAGGACTTGATAATAATCACAAATTTTATTATCAGACCATGCAGTGATTTGGCATCTTCTGAGAATGTTAGTGCAAAATTTAATGGCCACATTTTTCTAGTTCTTGACATGGCATATATACAGTGTGGTTTTTCGCGGTGTGCCCTATATGAACTAACAAACAGTTATGGCAGGCGAAATGGACAGCTTAATGAAGAGAACAAGATCCGTCGTTTTGCAAGATACAACGAAATGTTTGCAGAGTTCCCAAGCATGCTCCTATCTCACAGGCACAGTTCTTCATCCAAGTATTTCTACAAGTTCAACCAAAATTGTAGTAAGCTTATGTCATATTTCCGTTATCCTAACCGTGCTAACTGGAACAAGGAAGTTTACCTAGGCACATTTTCTCTGAAGTCTTGGGAGAAAATTTCTTCCAGTAAGAAGAAGATTCACAGTTTAAGTGTTTGCAAAGGATGCTGGGCTGATTATCCGGTTCTGTATCATTCTTTCCCCTGGAAGAGTAAAACTGGTATCGGAAGTCCACTTCTAAGGATACAACAGGCTGTACCAAACCAGGCTGATCTTCAGAAATTGTCAGAGCAAGGTTCAGTGGCCCTTGGAACTGAAGTTTACAAAACGGTTAATACAGTATTTGAAGAAATTACGGGTAGAAAGTTTGGTGATGTTTTACCAAATGTGAGAGAGGCTAATGTTTCAAGGAAACCAGGAAAGACAGAAAAGCAGATACAGCTATTGAAGATCAGAAGAGATGTCAAAAGATCCATTGAATCAGTCTACAAATTGACAGATATAGAGCGTCCTTTCCAAAATAGGGAATCCCTAGCACACTATGAAAAAGTGGTGAGAAATGAAGTCCTTCAACGGCCAACCAAACCTGCTAAAAAGAAAAGTCACAGTCCATCTCAAGTCCGCATTGATACTGAACAAGTGGTAAAAGACTTGCCGGATGGAAGTATGGTTAATTGGGAAGCTTTGGCCAGGAAGCATGGCATACAAAATCAAAATGGAGGACAGGTTATCAAGGAATATTTAAGAGGTTATGGCTACAATGTTGAGAGATTGAGCAACTCACTGAAGCACACATACAGACATAAAGATGGCTATAGGAGACGAGTTAAACGGAGACTGATTGGAGGGACGTTGACCATGCCATGCCACTTGACACAGAAAAAGGTGTCTGCAGGTATGAAACGTAAGGTTGAAGAAGGTGAGTATGACACTGCTCAACATTCGAAAAAACATGCTTGATGAAGAAGAGAGACTGGGAATTTTGAGAGATTACAGTGATACAGAGATGGAAGAAGCTGTGCAGCATACTCGTTATCGGTACCTCAAGATATGGCACGATCATAGTACAGTCGACAACCATGGGTATGTTCTTGTATGCGTGTCACGTGTGTTTGACGAGGCATATTATATCACTAGTGAGGAGTACAGGGAGAAACATGGGTTTGAGCTTGATGTTCTTGGGGTCGTTCAGCAACCGTACGTATACATTATCGGAAAATGTTCCAGCTCAAGTGAAAACCAGCTTCTTTATGTACCTACGAGGCGAGAAGATATGTGCCAAATTAGCCTGCCGGTGGTTAGTGACAGTGGATTGGTCGTACACGATGTCCTGAGATTCCATCATGGAGACAATCCGAGTCTCCAGTTCGAGGCTGGTATAAGTCAAGGTGGGGAAGTTTGCTGTGTTGGGTGTCCAGTGTCGGACAAGAATTTCGCCAACTTTGTACACTGTGCACGTCTGCCAGTGCGGACGTTAGCAGACATACAGAAAATTGCAGTTGCTGGAAGACATGGGAGGCATCCTGATCTTGTTATGCCTGTGAGGAAACTAAAGAAACAACAACTGGTAGAAGAGTTGCAAGACCGGGGTTGCTGTTCGGAGGGTAAAGTTGAAGAACTTTTCCGCACACTGAAGGAAGAAAGATGTGGAGTAGAGTCTGTCCCCGTGCTTTGCTTATCATCTCCCAAAGCTCCATTAGCATCATTGAATTTGGAAGATGTTGAGCTGCTTCAGATTGAACCACTTCATGCATGCAAAGGCCATATTTCGAATGTGTTTGAAGAGCTTCAATCTAAGCACTATGGCGCTCTAGGCAAAGTCGTAGAGCAGTTTTGCAGCGGGGTTTTTCTGGATCGTGCCTTGCTGAGAGCTCGAGATTATCGCCAAGCACTGAAGATGTTTCCAACGTATCTGAGAAAGCAGGCAGTGGATGAAGATGTCGTTCAGATGATGGATAGTTTACTGGAGCTAACAACAATGTTGTACCTGTCTCCATCACAGAGGAACACAGCTCTAATTTTACGGTTCTATAACCAGTCATTTCTGCACTATATGCTGTTGAAGAAGGTCATAGGTCAGCCAAAGAGCATCAGCTTCAGAAAGCTATATGGTCTATATTTCCACGGCTTCATCATCCATGGTCCGTTGTTGTACCGAATCGTATCGCCTGTTCTGGTGAATGCTGAAGCACAAGAAGCCTTGTTCAATGCAGCAAAGGATATCAGTAAGAGGACAAGCAATCACCATATGGACACTGTAGCCCCCAACATGCTGCTCCGGCTACAGGCGGAGAGAAAGAGCAAGCCACTGATGGTGACAGATGTCATTGACACGCCTTTCATCTGTGAAAATGACACCATCATTCCAAAAGTGTGGATTGACAGGTTCCCATCATCAGTACAGGCTCACTATGAACGGATAGCCGATTACCTAGAAGAAGGACCTGGCATTTGGTGGGAGGAAACAGAAGAGGGAGATGTGCGGTTCCATGACAGTTCCTTGTCAGTCAGTTGTACACGTCCTGTATTGAAACACTTCCGCAACACAACAATGGCACAAGAGCAAAAGAGTATTCAAATTATTTGGTCTTCAATTATAAACTCAGAAGATGTCATTGATCTGCCACTAAATAAAATCCGATATTATGGCAAATCAGAAATCCGACTTCTGTCCCAGGTACATGTACACTGAAAATGATTCTTGGTACATCAAAAGCACCAAATATATGATTTCCTTTTTTCAAGGCAGGGACATTCACAGCATATTTTTTGTAACCATTAATCCCCTCTGCCATGTCTCTCCCCCCCCCCCTCCCCCCTCCTAAAAAAAGGCATACTAATGTGCAGCGCTGTAATCACAGTAATTATTAGAAGCTTAGATTGTTGAAAGTTAGTAGGTCCGCTTTAAGCCCTTTTGTGTATAGTGCTCAAAATATTGAACAGCAAAACAAATAATATTTGTATGTATGATTTTATTCACAGCCAGAAAAGCCAGAGGTTGATCGTCCTGACGATGAGGAAATCTCAGATGCTGAACATGCTGAACATGTTGAAGGCGAGCAGTCGGTGGATGACTCTAATTCAGATGTCGCACAAAGTGAGTCTTGCATGTTATGTGAATCGTTCATATATCTCTGGGTTCGCACACATGATCAGAAGTGCAAATGTTGTCCAGCACAGGTGAAATTGTGTGGATGTAAAATTTGGGAATTTCTGATGTGAAACAAGTTATGTGTTCCATTCACGAGCTTTTACTCAAGGAAAGGTATTTTCGCAATTATGACTATGTCCTTTCTATACTATTCATCGCGCATGCGCAGTCGATCCATTCTACTGTAGGGTGCAAGCTTGGCCCATGGAATCTCAGGTAGTGAAAAGCCCAGGTCTCTCGCTCCACCCTATACCGCGCCACACCCATTCGACCCGCGTGCCCTTTCTATACTACTCATCGCGCACTACTCATCGCGCATGCGCAACCGATCCATTCTACTGTAGGGTGCAAGCCTGGCCCATGGAATCTGAGGTAGTGAAAACCCCAGGTCTCTCGACCCACCCTATCCCGCGCCACATCTATTCGACCCGCCTGCCCTTTCTATACTACGCATCGCGCATGCGCGACCAGTCGATCCATTCTACTGTAGGGTGCAAGCCTGGCCTATGGATCATCGCGCACTACTCATCGCGCATGCGCAACCGATCCATTGTACTGTAGTGTGCAAGCCTGGCCCATGGAATCTCAGGTGGTGAAAACCCCAGGTCTCTCGACCCACCCTATCCCGCGCCACATCTATTCGACCCGCCTGCCCTTTCTATACTACTCATCGCGCATGCGCAGTCGATCCATTCTACCGTAGGGTGCAAGCCTGGCCCATGGAATCTCAAGTAGTGAAAACCCCAGGTCTCTCAACCCACCCTATCCCGCGCCACATCTATTCGACCCGCCTGCCCTTTCTATACTACTCATTGCGCATGCGCAGTCGATCCATTCTACTGTAGGGTGCAAGCCTGGCTCATGGAATTTGAGGTAGTGAAAACCCCAGGTCTCTCGCCCCACTCACACACTATGCGACCCGCTGTGCAGTGAGTAAGGAGGAGGAGGGGGAGGAGCTATACCATGATCTATGCTTTATACTGTGATGCTATGTCTTCAATATGTTTATGCCATGCTGATTCAAGTTATCCCTTGTTCATTTGTTACCTGTGCTTTAATAATGTTGTATCAGTTTGGAGGAATAATATATGTGTAAACTTCACACAAATTTTGCAGGTCTAGATGGTTCAGCTGCTTCCTCAACAGTTTTGGGAAAGAATAATACAGATGAAGTAAATCTCTCCTGTCATGAGCATGGTATGTAATGGGTTTTGTGATACTCTTTTGCATGTATGGGCCTTAAATTTTTGAGGCTATTCTTTGTTATATGCCAGGGCTCAAATTAGCAAATTTCACTTTCTTGTGGTTAAGAAAATTTTGCATGTCAAATATTGCATGACCTGCTATGATTTATTATTACTCCTCAGAGTAGCTTGTTTGATAGCCGATTGTTCAATTCCCATCCCCTAAATAGTTTGTATTAGGACAGCCACACACCTAATACGAAGAATCACATGTTAGCGTTACCATAGTGGAAGCTGGAATTGACGTGACCTGTCCTTCAATGCAACGTCACAAAGCAGACACGTCACAAAACGAAGAGCTACGTTGTATCAATGGCTTTGTGACGTTGCGCCTCAGCGTTTGCTTTCAACCCAAATACGTTGTGGGCATGCGCGATTCTTTCGTATTAGGTCAGTAAATGTGAATCAGTTGAAGTTGTCTTACGAAAACAAACCTCATTTATTCGTTGTTGTCATCGCGTTTTCGGCTTAAACAAAGGCTCTTCGGCATACTAAAATCGTTATGATGTTTGTTTGAGGGGGCATACAAATTATTTACATGGTCAGTGTGGGTAATTCTTATCGGTCTCGCCTGACGGCTCGACCGATAAGAATTCCCCACACTGACCATGTAAATAGTTTGTATGCCCCCTCAAACAAACATCATAACTGATAGAATGACGATGATGCAAGAAAAGCCATGAAGGAACTGTAAATATTAGAACAATTAATAGCAAATACACTATTTAATGATCAAAACCATAACAGCTGGTAATGTGTTTGTCATCAGACTCTTCATCATTAAACCTTACTTCTTTCATTCAGCAATCATTCTGCATAATCTTTTTGCATATTAAAGAACAGATTGACTATAGCCATGAATGAACTATTGGATATCTAGGGTCAATTTCACATAGCCATTTCTGAGGTTACATAGACTTTTCAAATTTTGAGGACTGTAATTATAATTTATCACTTAATTTTATATAATAGGTTTGCAAGAATTAGGTCTAGCCAGTCAGTCCATTTCTGCAGATGGAACAACACCTGAAGTTGGTAAGTTTCTGTGCTTCGATTGGTCAACATCATGAAAGTAACACAGTATAACCATACCGAGTCTTTTGAAGATTTTAATATGAATAGATTGATAGTGCCTTTCCTCTCCCTCTGACCATGCATAACATTTTAATCTGTCTCACACTCTTTGCCTGTCCGCAAGCATGTAGATACCTCAGAATCGAGAGGCTAACGACCATATTTGGAGTGCAGTCCGAGGTTATTTTCAATACCAATAGTTCCCAAACCTTTAAGTGCCTCCTATATTTCCTATATTTTTGATTCATTTCTATATTTTCCTCAAAACCTCCTATATGTTTCATATATTTTGACTTTTTCGAATGAAAACTTTCATCAATGCTCTGTAATGATTCCAACGGAGATGGGAAAATACATTTCGCTTTGCTTGGCAAAATATGACAACGTTTAAATCACTCTACATACTCTATGCTGAATCAAACAACAGAACAGGTCACGTGAAACACCACCACTATGACCACATTCAGTGAAAGTAATTTTATTAAACACCAGAAAACTACCGAGTTTGGAACACAGTGTAGTACAGACTGGTCGTACACTCCTTTATTTCCTATATTTTATTCAGAAAATTCTTTTGACGTGATCACATAAATTTCTAAGTTGAAATGGCATCATTGATCTCCAGTTCCATTTTATTTCATTTCAGATTTCAAAAGTCCATCTACTGCCATGACTGCTGATCCTCAAGATGGACATGTAGATGTGCCTTCTGTTACCATGGTTACAGAGCCAAAACCCACTACGTCCACAACAGCACCAGCCAGATGTCAAACATCCCGTGGGCGTGCTCTGGAGTATGTTTTGGGGGTCACAGATTTGCTTCTCAAATGTGATACTTGCTGGCTCAAAGCTAAGGGTGAAAAGAGTCCAGAAGTTAGAGCTAAATTAACTCAGAAATATGAAGAGTATCTTGATTTTCTTAAACCACAAGTTCTGAGAACTCATCGAGAACTTTCATCTTCCATTACATCTTGTGAAAACGAGTACTTTAATGTCCATCATGTTTATCCAAGTAGTCGCAATATGGACTGCAAGTTAGCTTTAATGTATAGGAAGAAAAAGTTTGCAGAAGCCTTATTGAGGGAGTGGGGGTGGTTTTTTTAAGACGAGTACAGTTTGTTCTATCATCATCAAGGACGATTGCATCTATTTAATAGAGATTTCCTGCTGGTAGATCAGTCATCCTGATTAAAAAATTTTCCACAGGGCCGAACAAAACGATAAATGTGTTTCTGGTCAGGGCTGTTCCATTTAAAAAGATATGAGAGGGGTGGAAGGCAGCTTTGAATTATACCCCACCACCCATAGAAATTTTATTGGCCTTTCCAATGTTGTAACATGTATTGAAGGGAATTTCCTCCCATAACTCATAGAATAATATATACCGCTTATGCCGGTGCTAGGGGCCGTGTGGTCATATCATCCAAGTTGCCACATGAACAGGTACAATAAAAGCGTACCTGAGATACAACACATATCACGAATTGCTAGATTCTTGGTATGTGCTTTAGAATAGGTTAACCAGAGGACTATTCTGTGAAGTCATGTGACGCAGTCAGTATGTCGGCACCTCTTCCCACTTCCCTTATATGTGTTGTAATTCCTTCCCTCCCATACCTTTTTAAATGGAACAGCCCTGACAATTTGAAAATAAAGGTAGGAAATTTAGTAGGATTGTGCCTTTTTTATACTCAAAAGTTTGACGTGCTCGAGATGGGGGGGGGGGGATCTTAGAAACACTGGGCTTCCGTAATTCCATTACGCATTTCTTGTCCGATCAATAACTCGAGAACCCTTTAAATCGATCGAATTCAGTCTTGAAGAGCGTCTTGACATCTGTTAGAGGACGGTTGGGATTGCTTTTCAGTTACCGGTGTAATCCAAGATGGCCGTCATCAACTATCTTGGATTGTCAGCAGTTGGATCTTGACACATTCTTGTCAGACGAATAACTTGAGAACTGTTGAACCGATCGACTTCAGACTAAGAGAGTGTCTTGACATGGGTGAGAGGATGGTTGGAATTGCTTTTCAGTGTCTGTGTAATCCAAGATGGCCTTGATCCTTGATCCTAGTGTATCGGTTTACACGACTGGCACTCGGTACATTGTCTATTGTACTAAAAACCTCTGGTATTATCACACTGTATTAAAACAAGATTGGTTTGGATCTGGATCACTGAGATGGACGCAGGCAGCTTGGAGGTAGCCTGCCTGTCTCGGTTAGGAAGTCCAAGAGTAGGCCTGTGATCTTTGCCCGTTCTGGCTTGAAGTTGTCGTCATTGCGGTTGGTGCCCGTCAATAAGGTGTTAATGTCGGGGATATAGGCGATGCCGGTTTGCTGTTTCAACTGACGTAGGAATTTGTACCGAGCATCTTCATACAGAGGGCAGTGGAGGATGAAGTGTTCTGTGGTTTCGTTCGCCCATCCACAGTCACATTGGGGTGAAATGGCCACCATCAGCCATCTTGGATTTCTGCAGGTGGATTTTTATATTTTTCTTGTCCGACAAATAACTTTTCACCGATCGACTTCAAACTTGAAGAGTGCCTCGACATTGGGGAGAGAACAGTTGAGATTGCTTTCCAGGTTCATGTATAATCCAAGGTGGCCGCCAGCCATCTTGAATTTCAACAGATTGATATTGTCCAGACATTAACTCAAGAACGATTGAACATTGACTTCAAACTTTGAGAGTGTCTTGACTTCGATCAGTGGAGGGATAGATGAGATTGCTTTTCAGTTACCTATGTAATACAAGATAACTCCCAGCTGTCTTGGATTCTCAGTAGTGGGATCTTGTCTGGACAAAAACTCAAACTATTGAACCTATCGACTTGTGAGATCGATGGTTCATCAGACAGATCTCCATTTTCAGAATCCTGCTCTTTATTAGTGATATGATATATCGTTGACCCCCAAAAAATCGACCATAGAGGTCCATATCCCCCGAAGCAGCATCCACCATAAGTGGTGCTGCTGGCAGGGGAAATGGACCTCTATAGTCGATTTTTGGGGTAAGCCTAAACAATCTGTTCCATTATTTTTTTGAAGTGAGTGGGATGTATTCAAGTGGTCCATAAAATTTTGGTCATATGTGGTCTGAGAAGTATCTTCTTCCTAGAGTTGGTTTACATGATTCAGTACTTTCCAGCATTTCATTGAACGAATGAATATTCAATACGTTCCATATCTGGAGTTCTTTTCAAAGTATCCATAACACCTAGTTTGATGTATGAACAGAATTATTCTATGAGAAAGTATACAAAGAGGATAATTTGTCTCCTATAGTCACATGTAAAAGTCTTTGTGGTTATGGCATGGTTATCTTTGTTGATTACCTGTAATCTGTTATTGCATTTCTCAGAAAACTGCAATGTGTTGACAATATTGACCTGGGAAAACTTGAACTTCCCTCCACTTGTGGAAGTGGAGATGCCGGCAGATGTAGCACATTTCCCCCCCCCCCCAGATGTTTAACAGGTTAGACACCTTTTCAGTAGGTGGGGTGAGGTAATCAGAAACACACATGTTTGGTCATGTGAAATTTTGTGGACAGGAAAATGAGATATCAGAATGTTGGGAAAATGGGAACAATTTTTGTACGTGTACATATATCCACAATGGTACACTACCCAGATCCTTTTTCTTTTGTGGTTTTAAACATGGTCACCGATAGTCTCACCGATAAGGTTATCGTACTAAGTGTTTGTTTTGAAAAACAGTTGAATGCCATAAACAAGCCATATCAAATTTTCAAGGAGTTGGTCTTGTACATTGTGCCTCTGAGATCAGTGTAGCATAATATTGAACCTATAGGGTTTACTCAGTGACATCACCAAAACTTGAAATTTGCCAGATTTTGACTGCCAGTTCTCCACAACTGCTCAGTCATGTCAGTCTACAGCACATGTGGTAAAGTGCATTCTATATTAAAATTGGAGCGCTTTCACAATAAATGTTATATTTATTAATTTACTTCACGGTAAATTCTATTTGAGAGTAGTATTACCTCAGAAAGTTGTCTGGATGTCCACATCTGGAAAAAGTATACTGCTAGTATAAATACTGGGTAGATTTGTAAATGTTGCATTGTATATTCTGATTCAGTCAGTGTACAAGTACGGGTCCTCATTATAAGGTGCCTCAATATCGTGAATATGGCACTGATTCTGATATAAAGTGGATGACAAGTCCAAGTGAATGTATTTTAAGCTTGGTCCCCTAATCATGCTGATAGTCTTGCATGAACAGAGGTCACATTGTATTTTTCATTCACATGAAATTTCTGATATTCACCTGGCAGCTGTCCACTATTGTAGTGGGTGAAAGATCCATTGTGTATATAAATGAATAAGTATATTTTCCTATCGCATGAATATTTGTACATGATGTAGATGGATTTGCATGTTTTGCATCATAACACGATCAGGACAGCGTAGAGTGAGTAGTAGAGTTTGACGTCATTTTCAATCTTGTTTCAGTCATATCACGATGGTGCCTACATATGCCAGAACACACAGAGTGCTCACAATTCGTATTACCCTGGCCACTGACCAGCACAGTCAGTACAGCACCTGGTCACCCATCCAGTATTGATCTAGCTTAAGCAACGTTAAGCTCGGTCAATACTTAGATGGGCATGATGGGTGACATTAACTTGGTCAATACTTGGATGAGTGACAGGGTGCTGTACTGGCTGGGCTGATCAGTGTCCAGGGTAATAGGTAGGCATATGTAGACACTGTCGTGATATGAATGAAACAAGGCTGAAAATGACATTAAACCCTACTACTCACTCTACATTGTCATGATTGTATCATGAGGCAAATGAAAAAGTGCAAATCCACCTACATCATGTACAAATATTTATGCGATAAGAAAAGAATCGATGGGCAGATGTACATATATATATATTTTCTGCCCATTATCAAGTGACATTGAAAAAAGTGTACATATTTAAGTATGGATGGATGTTGTACTTGGGCAATCCATCATACATCATGATAGAGGGAATGAACAGATTCTTCAGATGATTTGCTTACTGGTGATGATACACTATCCTGACTATGTACGCAGATAAAATTGTTCAGTATCGAGTATTTGACACTATCAGTGTGCAGTTATATTTTGTCACTTAGTTACTCCTCGAGTGACTGCTGTCTATCAGATATTCAGTAGCAGGAAAAGCATTTTCCTACCCAGATAATTAATTGTGAGATCAATTTGATTCTTCGAAAAAATGGTTTTATTAATTGGTACTGAAGTGAATGCAAAATAAGTTTCCACACTGGGAAGAAATTAAGCTCATCTATCTAATTGTGCTGTATTCAGTTTTTGATCTCAGATACTGACTTTTCAATTGTGAAATGCAGATTTGAAAGTACAGTAGGCCTGTATTTTAAATTATTACATGTTTTGGGGGTCCAACCTCCATGAAAGTCACTAAACACATGCAAAGAATAGAGTACATGTGAACAACAATGAGTCTTGATGGGTGGTTTTTTAATAATATGAAGGCCTGATTAATAGGAACTTACATGAAAGACTGGCCATTTTTTCTAGGGTGAATGGTCCAATGGTAAACTAGATTTTTAAAACAAGGAATCTGATTCCATCTTCAACCATGTTTTTATTTTGGGAATTGACAGAGTTTCTTAATTCTTGAAATAGGGAGTCTCCTAGACCCTAAGACTCGTACTTAGCTGAAGGCTTCATTGAAAGTTTCCTTTGAGAATGTACTTTTTTCTATTTTCCACTATTAGCTTTCAAGAAAATACATGTATATCAAATGGCATGTACATGTACATGGTGTTACAATATAACTGATACACTGGTGCATATGTTAGGTATAATTTTCTGAAATGTTCTCCAGTTTCAATTCAATGAAGTTGAAGAATTATAAATGGAAAAATCATGTAATGATGACTTATGTATGGTAGAATATAATAGTATTTACAGGGATTGAGGACTCCATTGTTTCTGAGCTTTTGATGTCCTTCTCATTTTTACCTTGAACTTGGTTCTTCATAACTTGTAATGGATATGTTATTGTAACAACTTAAACATGCGGTTACCAACATTTTTGTAATTGAGGAATATGATGGAGCAGATTTCAAGCAAGATTTTTTTTATATTTGCCCATGTACATGAATTTCATGGGTCATATTATGACGACATCCATCCATCTGCCATTTCAATTAGTTTTTTGTTTTTGAGGCAACATATCCTAGAATCATCATATAACTTTACTTACTATTGTCACCTTGTGAATTTGTGCATGTAACTGTTTCAACTTCCTGCAGTGTTTTTTATATGCCCATCGATGGATGAGGATTATCTTATGATAACGATTTCTGTCAGTGTGTGAGGTAAAAAAAAGTAACAGGTCAAGGTCAGTGTAACCTAAAATCATGGGGCAGTGGTGTGATTAAGAATGTTAGGACCTTGTCATTTCATGGTTGGGTGATTCCTTACATGTAGTCATATATTGTTTCTTTTTCATGAAGAAAAGCCTGTTTAAATATGCTATGTATGAGTAGAGTGCAGTGCTGTGGCTTAGGATGGTCAAGATAATTAGGCTGATATTTAATAATGTCAGATGTCAGTTAAATGGCCCTTAAAACTCTTGAACTAGTGTACTTATTGGTCAAAAGGGTTTGAAGAATTTGCGACATAAAACAGTGTCTTTATGTAGTAGATACCCGGGGGAAAAAGGCTTCGTTTCAGACACAAAGTTAGGTATGGTATCAATCGTCCTACTCTATCAGGTATTCTTTTTCCATGTAACAAACATTTTGTGAAATTCTAATCATTGAATCAACCTCACTAAAGTTTGAGGACAAAATTTAATCAGTTCTAATAAACTTGCTCAGATCATTAAAATAATGGAGATAATGGAATTTGAACCATTCTGTCAACTTCCTATACTAATAAATTGATCATCCCTTATTCTTTGGTGAGAAATTTCACCTCCTGTGGTTGAATTATTGGAGAATTTACTGTACCATGATATCCAGAGCAATTCGAGTTCTTGTAAAACACTCATCTGCAACTACTGCTGACCTGATTCTCTACTTATTGAAACTAAAACTGCACATTCATTGGTTGAGTTTCCCCATGTGGCCATAGAAAAGTCACATTATGTCACAACATGCAAGAAATTCAGCCAATGAATGTGCAGTTGTATATTATTTCTTTATTTTTATGTAATATATGATCAGCTAAATATTAGTTTGTGTGACTGATATAGCATTATCATAGTGTTAGGACACTCCCAGTTTAACAACGTTGAAAATAACCACATCAAAATGTTTTATTGATGATGGTTTTAACTATTGTTCCCCGCTAGACCCTAGTTGGGGAATACAGAATTGCTGTTTGTCCATATTTGTGTGAGCGCATCACCACAAAATCAGTCTACAGTCAATTCAAATGGTTGTTACCACGATAACAAAAGCATTCAATCAATCCACTCCAAATTTTGGCTGAAGATATTTTTGGAAAATAGCTCTGTTTTTAAAAGGCCTAACTGAATCTAAATTAATACATTCTGTATCTGAGTTTTCATTCAGCAAACATCAGGTGTGGTTTCAATGTGATCTTAAGAGAGATCTATTTATTGTTTAGTTCAAATCGAAATGAATAGCTTTTCGATGATATATATTGAGGTATTATTCTTCACCAAACTTAACAAAACTAAACACTGGGGTTCGTTACCATTGTTAATTGGTTAATTGGGTTGTTTACACGGGTCGAGTATTCCCTACCTCGACCCCTCCCCCCTGTAATTGACCTAATTAACCAACTAACAAGGGTAACGCGCCTCTGTGAGATTGTCTGCCAATATAATGCCAAAGAAGTCCATTATTATCCCACATCAGGACACCATAATCAGGGGATATAGAATGGGTGCCTCTGTGTGTGTGTTCATTACAAGTTCTTGTTAGCATGATTTATCAGGAAAAGTTAATCCATTCACTTCAAGCATTTGCAGACAGTATATTGGACAGATAGCTATCAGGCTATCAAGGTCACAGTACCCTGGAACTGAATTTATCCTTGTGTGAAATAATATTTAAATTATGATTCACCAAACATCTTGAAAACGGACTGTTATTTAGGTGATTCCGAGGGACCTATTCATTTTTACCCCTCTGCCAATATGGGTAATATAATTGTCGTGTACATCCGTCCGTCGTGCATCACGCTTTCTTTTATTACCAAGATATCTTTAGAATGACTTACCCTAGGCACACCAAACTTGCAGTGTACATCCATATGCTCGTGACCCAGGACTCAATTGGGTGGAACGTTTGGCTGCCATATCAAATTTATGTGAAACCATTGTGTATCTCGGATACTATTTCACTGTTCAGTGTAAAACTCTGTATAGATCATGGATACATCGAGAAACTTAATTCACCAAGCGGGTGGTTGGGTGGGCACTGGTTCCTGTTGCTTCAACGCATTTTGCTGAGGAGCAACAGGAACTAGATAATGTGATGTCTAGCACTGTAATATCACTTGTCTTTATTGCACCATGTAAGCGTCCTGTCTGTGTCTTGTGCGCTGTCCTCAGTGTTTTATAGGGTGGATGGAGGGTGTCTGGTTCCATGCTGCTTCAAAGATTTCTTCTTTGAAGTAGCAGGAACACAACTGGGCTGGGTGGTGCTTAGTTGTTTCGTCGTGATATAGCTGAAATAATGTTGAAAGCGACGTTAAATTCTATTCACTCACTCACCCTTAATTCACCAAACCAGTTTCCCTGATTGGGTGGAAACATTGTTTCCCATCGTCAATTTATGCAAAATCTTCAATGATTTATATCTCTGATACCATTCAAGTGTTCTATACGAAACTTGGTATACAGCATCAGTGACTGTCAAGAGACTTGTAATGAAGAACCAATTTCTTTGAGTGGCGGGATGAAGGGGCAGCCATATTTAATTTATGTAGAATCCTTAATAATAATTATCTCTTTACACCATTCAAGTGCTTGATGTAAAATCTGGTATACATCATCGATGGATCAAGAGACCTACGATGAATGCCAGAACTGGTTTCATTGATTGAGTGGAAATCTTGGCAACCATTTGTAATCTATGCAATATCACGAATGATCTGTATTTATCTGATCCAGTTTTGGTGCTTGATATTAAACTATAATACATCGATACACCGAGAAACTGGCAAATAATGACAAGCATTTTCTCTGATTAGGTGGAAAACTTGATTGCCATCTTCAATTTATGCAAATCTACATGTATACCTCTGGTACTGTTCAAGTGTTTGACTATTTATGCATCATCAATACAGCAAGATACTAAAAATGAATGACAGAACCATTCTGTCTGATTGGATGGAAACCTAGGCAGCCAGTTTTAATTTATGTAAAACCATTGATACCTTTTATACTATTCATGTCTTTAGTATGATAATTGGTATACATCACGAGATGAGTTATGACTGCCAGTCTCTGATTGGATGGAAATCTTAGGGGCCATTTCTTATTTCAAAATTTTTGATAATGTGTATATTTGTCGTATGGTTCAAATTGAATACATTACAAATGGCTGGAGCCGAGGGATTTTCAGATGTACAGCTTCGTATTAGGTCAAGGTTATTTATTGCCCTTCAAGGTGCTAAGATAGCTCTGAACCAACCAATCTTCACAAAAATTCATCAGCTATCTGACTCATTTGATTCTGATGTTCAACCCGTATTTACTATAGGTGAAAAGTCAATGTGAAATACACCCAACACTCACAATCTGGCTTATAGTAGCCCTTCTGGATACCTCGATTCAGGAGTTGACCTTGCAATTCCAAAGAATACAATGGTTTTGTGTTTTGAGAAGACCCTTGTGCATGTTGGGCGCATTTATTCCTCGAGACATTTTTCTTAGTCTTATTACTGGATGAATCTAATAATATTAACATGTATGTAATATATCATTGGAGGAACTTGTGTTCACTGTAAGACTGACACCCAGCGGGGAATATGCAAGCTCGAGAAACTTGGTGTATAATTGCATGACATTAACTATAATCTAGTCTTCACTATTCAAAACTCAGGTGATGGAACATTGGATCTGCCTCTCATAATCTGTCCATTATATTGTGTTGAAGGTACATGTATAACTGTTTATATAACTTGTCATGGTTGATATTATGACATATGTTGCAGGTATAATAAATGTTGAATTTACACTGATTCTCGTCTTTTTGTCATTGATAAACTAAGATAGAATAATAGGTCTGTCACATAGACATTCAGGTGTGAACAAAACTTGACGGGTCTGATCATCATTGCAATATCCTGCAATCAAAATTAATTCACTTCATTCAAACTCTGAAGACTTCTTTCTCAACTTTTACTTTCCTCATGTCGAATTACATACTGTAAATAGCTCAACAATTAAATCATGGGAAGTGGAATTAATTCCCACCATAGAATCAAGAGGTGATCAAACTTATCAGAACAGCAAGTTGACAGAATAGTACAACATTATTGAATTCTGATAGGCTGATCCAATTATTAGAGGAATTACTGTCTCTGTTTTTGATTGGTGGAGTCTCGAGAACTCAAAATAGCCACTGGTGCATGGGGTATTTGCACAATGCTGATTTGAACATCATGATTTGAATAATGTTGAATATTGTTTAATAAATCATATTCACTTTTACTCATCCGCTGAAAGGTCACTGCAGGTTTTTACTTGAAATAAGAGTTTTGAAATACGTACAAAACAAAAACCCGCTTTCAGATATGAATTTTTTAATGCTGACAAGCTGGAGAAATTCATATCCACAAGACCCATCATCTCTAACCATACATGTTGTTCATGAGACCAAGCCGTACCTTGACAGCCAACAGGTCTGCCACAATGAAAATCAGTTTGTGTTATTTACAGGCATTCAAATCACATTTACATCTTCATCTCTGATTATGCTCATATTTGAGCAATGCACGGTACAGGTATCCTTTGTGAAATCACATGTTGCAGATAACTCTGTTTGTTTTCCCTTAAGAAATGTCACCATACTGTTCCCAAGCACAATATCCATATAAACTCAGAATAAGATGAACCAGTCTCACATGTCGTTCATTCACAGGCTGTCGGTTTGAAGAAACCATTTCAACAATAGTTGCATAGAGCATGCTTACGTGCAGGGGTTCTTTGAACTATCTTTGTTACATAATATGTAATGTGATCGAGGTACAAATTCTTGCAATTTCAAGAACACCGTTCATCCTTGTGCATAGGTGGTACAGATGATACCGGCATTGGAGTATGACAATACGTTGACATATCCGTATATCCTGCAAACTGCCTCAACGATTAGTTAACTTATAAACAAATTAAAATACTGATAATTAAAAATGTCTCCCTATTCACCAACAATGACCAAGCTCCTGAGGATGAACAACCTATTTTTAAGGAAGGGCTGTACCATTATTATCAACACCAGCTACTGATATTCTGTCATGCTCCACAAACATATTTTATATTTTTGCAGTGTATAAAATGTGTTTAATTCAAGCTACATGTACATATGCGTATGATGGGAACTCAATCTAGGTCTGCAAGATTACATAGTAACTTCATGTTTGTTCTCTGATAGTATAACTGGCAAATTATAATTACTGTACGTACTGCATGGATACCGGTATCAACAAAATGCCAATCATATGGAATACTTTGTGCGCCTGAAATTAGGAAATAAAACTAAAATTTCTCCATTAACAAATGGATATTTTTAATGACCGGAATAATAAATTATGGATAACTATTTCAAATTCTGGTCCCGATGATGATTGATATTAGTTGTGATTGTGTTTAAACGGTTTCTGAGGTCAAAACGTCATATTTAGAACTCACATTTTCTACATAGTGGGGCGGCATGAGTTTCTTGTCATATCTGTAGGCCAAAACCACAGCCAAAAAAAAAAAATCAACTGGAGTCCTCATGACATGATCCTTGAAACTGAAATATTTGGCAATACCACAGGTCCTGACCATGCAACAACGTCCTTCCGACGAAAAGGTCATTTGTCAGTAAATTGGTAACAAAACCAAATTTTGAAGAACCTCTAGTCTTGCGTCACGACTGATGGGTCTATGTAGTATCTCGTTGTTGCTGGGATATCTTCCATTCGCGACAGTTTACGACAGTGTGGTAATCATTTCATTTACCGGTATACTAACAGTTTGAAACATCCACGTCTGGTTTATTTCAACAAAACATTACCGAAACGGTCACTGGACCTTTCTCAGCGATGGGGAGTGCTTGATTCGCTGACTGCAGTCAGCAGCTGACGTCATCTCCTCAACGGGAATTCCCCTAGACCGGATTGTCGCCCTTGGCGGCAGCGACCTCTGGTGCTGGTAAACTTGCCTCGTTCCTTGACTGAGTTGAGTAGCTGATAAACGCCCTTGTGAAGCATATCGGTAAAAATTGATAAGATGCCGAAATATGGCCTGGCACGGGTTGCTTTTATTTTGTGGTTACTGGAATACTATTCGAAAATTAGTTAACGGGTACTCAGTTAAAAAAAATTGTATCCGTTTCAGCAGTAGAGAATACAAGTATACCTGTACTCGTATAATGCCTCAATGCTCTGCCAATAACTTGGACTAATCTACATGCAGCACTTTGAGATGAAGATGGATGTAAGTACGCATAACTGAACATACTGTGTGAAATTATCAAAGTGACTAAAATTTTAAATTTGAAAAATGAAAAATTCTGTTCTTTTATAATAATATTTAAATGCTCCCTTATGGTTACAATTGTTATACTGATTTCAGTGGTGATGGCCGGTGGTTGACTCCGGGAAATCCTACATCCTCCGCCACAACAAATGGCTGTCGCTGTACAAGTGAAATATTCTTGGGTGTGACATTAAACCAAAACTAACCCCCTTTTGTGCTGTAGAAGGGAAATAGTCTTTATTGTGACTCTGCCTCCCCAAGTCAATTCAACAACTCGCACCAACCCCGCTTTGCATACCTAGTGTTGCAATGTGTCTCATGTCTGAATGATGTCTCATTTTCAGGCTAGCCAAAATGAAAAGGTGGAGGTGCATCCTGGATCGCAAGTGTACATTTCTAGTAAGGACATCCTGGAAGTTCAGAAGATGGACACATCGAAAAGATGTGTCCGAAAACTGTTGGACTGTGTATTTAACATAGAAACCCTGGCTAAAGGCAAGGCAAAGGGGTTGCGCTCATGTGCCACCAGCTCTGTTGGTGGTACAACCCCTTTGCCCAGTAAAGCTATATCAGGTGAGTATTTCAGGTGTTTCCAAATGTGGTGTTTAATTTAAGGGCTGTACTAGAAAAAAAGTACATGAGACCCAACATGCCCAATGACGATTACGGAATATTCACCGTGGGAAGCCTATCACCATTGTCTGTGACCAGAGGCTTTTCTATGACAGCCTGTAAACCATAGTACAATATTGGTTAGAAAGTCAGGCGCGACCCTCAATTTCTTTTCTGGTAACCATAAGGTTATACCGTACGAGGGAAAGTAAATCTGGCACAAATGGTGGGAGGGGGGGCAGAAGGCACTTTATATATTTACGTAGGGGTTGTGGGGTAAAAGAGTTGTATAATTACATGGGTGGTTGCCTGATGGATAAACATAATGGCATTTATGTGGGTTACATATTATATTCAATAATATGGGTGGTGGGGGTAAAATTATATTTAATTACATGGGTGGTGGGGTAAAAAATAAAGTGCCTTCTGTCCCCCCATGTACTTTTTTCTGGAACAGCCCTCAATGGTAATGCATTCATGATAGAACAATTTTCATATTAGCTCGGGCAAACAGTAAAGATTAGATTTTTATCACAAATGACAGGATTCATTGAACTTTTCTTAGTAATATGGCATAGGAATGTGATACTAAAAGAAAAATTTGTGCTACTTATTGCCAGTAAACTACTGAATATATTATAAAAATAAACATGCATACAAAGAAGAAACAAAAATAAAAATATAATAAAGTTTTCTATAAAATGCCCAGATGACATACTCATTAAGTGGTAGATGGGTGGTTGGCCTGAAAAAACCCAAAACAATTACATCAGTGGCTCGAGGGAAATAAGGTTACATGGGTGGTGGGGTGAGGTAGTCCCCCCCACAACTCCCCTGTTTAGTTTTCTGAAACAGCCCTAAATAAAATATAACAGACAGAACCTTGGACAGTTATGCCCATTCCAGTGTTTACTCCTCTGTAAATGTTGCCAACAGGTATTGTCATCATATTTTTTTAATTTGACAAACTTTAATGTATCTCAACGATGGCTACGATGCCAGTTTTGTTGGACAATATGTAACGCAGTTAGGCAGTGTTTTCAAACTTTATACGTATGAAATATGCTAGGTTACCAGAATATCTCGGAAACCAATTCACATATGATTTTGAAATTTGGTAAACTTCTCTATCTAATGATGATGCTACCAAGCCTATCGACATGATCGAAAATGGGTTTTGTCGGGAAATATTTTACGCTGTTATGTGCCCTTTTGAAACTTAATATATATTCACTTAATAAATTCAACGCAACTGATTCATATTAGATTTCCTAATTTGGCAAACTAATGCATGTGGAAATGAGTCAGAAGCCTGTTGAAAATTTATCTTGTCGAATAATACCTTACCATGTTTTGCCCTGCTTTTCAAGTGGGTTCTCCTTGATACATGCATCTTGTCTGAGTGTAGAATAACCAAGAGGGTATTCTGATGTCCTACAGCTTCTCTTTTAATTTAGTTTTATTAAATTATTGACCACTTGAAATTGATCAAGCTATTTCAGTAAATGGATTCTATGATATTTTTTCTAAAACAAAATGCTTTCTGACTTTCCCAATGCCAAGAAGATTTTAAAGAAGCCCAGGTACTTTGTATGCATTCCAATAACATGAATTATCTGGACTTCAGCCAACAGGTTTTGGACTGGGGAGCTTCATGTTTCTACAGTTCTTCATTTCTTCACATTATGTAAAATCGGTGACGACTATAAAAGTAAACCTTCATTGCATGATAATGTTAAAGTGATAACATTTAAATTCAAAACAATTTAATATTATTGAAGTGTTTTTACTTTTTTTGGTTTTATATTCTGCAGTTAAATATTTAGTGAATATCCATGTAGCTCAGATTATTTTGGAAAAAATTGTATGAGCAATGACTTGTTTGTATAATGGTAATTCAGTATCATTTATTCTTCTTTGTTGCAGATTATGTTGCCGTCCATTTCCCAAATACAAGCCTTGACCTGGTGAAAGTTATAAACTCTAAATGTGGGTCTGCCAGGAAGGCCCTCAAAAAACTCATTAAATAGGACACTTGGATAAGATTCCTAGAATTATTTGACTGATATTCCTTGTATGATATTCCTTTGTTTGATTTATTTTATTGAATATATAAAATCTACTACGACTTCCAAGTTTGTCTTTTTCGTGCCAACAGGCAAGGCTGGATGTCATTTGTTGAAAAATATGAGAATGTGAATTAACAAAATACACCTATGAAGTCTTTATAGCGCATATGAAACTTGACCTACAACATGTCTCAGACTGCAAACAAGGTTGCAAGGATCAAAGACAGTAAAGTAGGTACTGACAAATGCCATTGGCTGGAAACCACATACTGTTCATTTTTCCATCATGTGAGCAACTCTTCAATACGGTATGATTGATCTTTATTATTTCTTACAAATTTAAAATTATACAGGCATAATTTGAGGGAGGGATGGCCATGGAAAACAACTATAGTCATATATATTTAGTATGCAATAACTCTCCCACTGGAATACAGTGGTGTATGTTTTAAGGTGGAAACGGAAAATTACCATCCTATCCACATGCTCTTGCCAGCAACAACATTAGTTAACAAAATTGTGATCTACATGTAAAACATACGCTCATATTTGCAGTACTTGTCTTCCTGCTTAATATCTAACAAAAATAGATATGTATATCCACAGAAAATAATGATCTATATGAAGCCTGAACAATAATTACACCCATCAACATTTTTCGCTCAAGTTAAGGGCGGGTCATGTGGTTGCCATGGATAAGCATGGAGGGTTAGAAAATATAGCTGATGAACGCCATGGTCACTATGATCATGGATTACATTGACTGTGTGGCAGTAGCTATGATCATTAAGGTTGCTATGATCATGGATAGTATGAAGGGCAATGAGACAGCTGATGATCATTAAGGTTGCTATGATCATGGATAGTATGAAGGGCAAGGAGACCGCTGCTGATGATCATCAAGGTTGCTATGATCATGGATAGTATGAAGGGCGAGGAGACCGCTGCTGATGATCGCCAAGGTTGCTATGATCATGGATAGTATGAAGGGCAAGGAGACCGCTGCTGATGATCATCAAGGTTGCTATGATCATGGATAGTATGAAGGGCAAAGAGACTGCTGCTGATGATCATCAAGGTTGCTATGATCATGGATAGTATGAAGTGCAATGACACAGCTGCTGATGATCAAGGTTGCTATGATCATGGATAGTATGAAGGGCAAGGAGACCGCTGCTGATGATCATCAAGGTTGCTATGATCATGGATAGTATGAAGGGCAAGGAGACCGCTGCTGATGATCATCAAGGTTGCTATGATCATGGATAGTATGAAGTGCAATGACACAGCTGCTGATGATCATCAAGGTTGCTATGATCATGGATAGTATGAAGGGCAATGAGACAGCTGATGATCATCAAGGTTGCTATGATCATGGATAGTATCAAGTGCAAGGGGATGTCAGCTGATGATCGTCAAGGTTGCTATGAATATGAATATCATATGGAGGGTGTCAGTAAAGGTATGGCTGCAGTGTTCAACGAGAGCGCTATAGTCATGGATAGCATGGAATGTGAGAATATAACTGCGAGTTGAAATTATGATTGCCAAAGTCGTAGCACTCATGGAGAAGTTATGATCGCTTTGTTGATCACTTTTTCGTTCCAAAAAGAGATCGAAAAAATGATCATAAATTATTGCTCGCTTTCATGGTATAAGCTCATTTCATGATAATTACGATTTTGGAAATTTCCAGCGGGGTAGTATGACATAATATGGAATACAATACAAGCGTCTAGCCCGTCATTCAATATTCAGCCGTCTTCCAATAAAGAATTTCCGCGTCCATGATCCAAACATCTAATTCATATAATAACATTATCACCAAATAGAACTTTACAAAGAACAAGGTTAATTTCCTGTTAGACAGAAGTGGTCAACAGTTTTCAATGATGCCAGCAAGACCTCATGATGCTCCAAAAATAATATTCAGGGTAGCCAGTATTCCGCACATCTAAGCTTTTAAAAGTCTTAGTTGTAACCGATCCAGTAGTTGGACTCTTACTGGCGGACTTCTGTCATTTCAATTGTGTCATTGACAGGTTAAGTATACAGTCATCGTATATTATGACTCGCCTAGTTTTCGATATTCTCCTGCATTTAAAATATCTTAACATCTGACAAAGTTTGTTCTTGAATAGAGCCATTTGTGACCAATCGAATACGGCACATTACAGACATTTAGGCTTATAGGAAAGTGGAAAATGCATGTTCTGCTCTGAAATAATACATAAGGCGACGTGCGGCGCGAACGTCCGCCGTGAGTCGTATTTGAACGAAAATACCAAACGCGACGTGCAACGGACGTTCGCGTCACGTTCTCGTCGCCGTCTATCAATAGATTAACCTAGGGAATAGCGAAGCATAAAGACATTTTCGTAGCGGCCCCACGAGTGCTTCAAACTGACACTTCACACGGCCCAATCGGACCACGGATGCCCGTTCAAATGCCTTTTCGCCATTATTCTCTGTCCACGCATGCGCAAATCGGCGGCATATCCAGGATATCCCACCCAAGTCCGGCGCTGCCCCACGAGTGCTTCAATATGATACTCAACACGACCGGTTCGGACTAGGGATGGTCGACCTCCACCCATGCGCACACAGACCTTTCCAGTAAAATTCATACCATGGCATCGAGACCCCTCACGTCGTATTCCTGAGCGTAAAACAGAAAAATAAGATGCTACACTCCATACTGTCACGAAAAATGCCCATGAGTGGGTTCCTATTGGGTCTACCAGGTCCCAAGTATATATATCCGCCATCCAACATCTGATGCAAACCGGGGTATTTTCAACCGTTCATATTAAGTACGGAGTAGTCTAGGTTCTCGTTAAGCGACGTTGAGATTGGTCAAGACTTGGATGGGTCACAAGGCGCTGTACTAGCTGGGCCGATGAGTCTCCATAGTATCGCTGCATGTATGACAATGCATAATGTATGTATGGCTATAACACTGACGGTGGAATATTGAACTCTGTGGTCAATTGTTCTCCGGACATTCCCGGAGATGACCGGGTATTACCTTAAGATTACCGAACATTCCCGACGATTCCCCGTCAGTCAGACTGGGATTAGTATTGATTGTGAAGTCACATGGACGGGGACTTATCCACATATTTAGTCATCTGTGACGTCATATGAACACGTGACCATAAGTGACGTCATCACCGGAAGTCACCTTTGACACGGATGTGACATCACCGGATGTGAAGTCATCCGCGATGTCATCCACCTCTTCATTTACAGCTTCATTTTCTCCAGTCCCTCAGAAATACGACAGAATAGGGGTTGTATATACTACTATGTATAATATAAGATGCTTAATTTCGCATAATAACATTTAAGGTATATATTGGCACTTCACTGGCGTGATTTTTCTGTCCTTGTGTATCATATTTGTCGTGACGATAAATGTCATCCGGAGAACACTGGTCAGTCAAGCGAATCAGGCGAAAGGAATACCTTGATATATTTTTGTAAACCTCAACTTAAACGGGAACTATACAATAATATTTAGATGGAATCGCGCGGTTGTCCGGCGGTTCAAAAAAGTACTAGAACAACCCAAGAATTATTGTAGGGTGTACTGGACGATGTAAAAAGTACAGGGTTGGTGTACCATAATGTAACGGATTTACAGGTAAAACATGAATAATTTAGAAAATCTTGCATCGGACGTCAACAAGCGACATCGGAGAGAATACCGAGCGGTGTACAAAGTACCAGAGCGTACAAGAAAACAAATTGGTACGGAGAAAACATGAACATTTAATCAGAAAACGATGTAAAAAACAAAACAGACGAAATGTTGTATCGAACATGTAAAATAAATGGCCTACTGCGAAAGCGTATCAGACGGAAACAGAAAACGGCGTATAATAACTCTATCACGGTAAGAACGAAAAGATCATAATTTTCTAACAGCATACCAGGGGAGACCGACCAGGAAAGATAGGCGGGACGATTCCAAATCAGACAGACGAGAGTGCAATTAAAATCGTACACCGGGTACGTTAGGAAACGGCAATTTTTAGTCGTTATTTATATGGGACATACACAATATTGTATTGGACATCACAGGAGAGTGCACCAGACGATATAAAAAGTACCGGGCAGTGCAGCGAAAAAGAAAACAAACTGGTAGAAAACCTGTTGATTTAGCTTCAAATTTACAGTACCGGATGGTGAATGAAGTACCGGACGATATAAGTAAACAGAACGATTTAAATATCTCAGCCTGATCTATTATAATAATAATCGCGCGAGTGTTTTTCTTGAGCTGCGATCATAACTGACGCACATTTGTAGCCACAAGAATTCGCTTGTCGCATTCAATGTTAATTTATTTCTGTCCTTTACTGCCTTTGTGATCTGGTAATGGTTACTAAGTGAAATAATTTCTTGCGGATAGCAACTTCCTAAATAATTCTGCAAATAAAACGAATCATATAGCAGAACGCACCAGTCTTTCATCTCTTCGTCATGCACTTCGCATCCTGACTTCGCGCTTCGCATCCTACCATCGTTTATGTATGATTGTCTTTTTGAATTTGGTGCTAATACTGTTATATGGAATATGGAATATGTCTTTGGATTATGGACGCGGATATTCTCCAATGGACGACGGCTGGATTATGAATGACGGACTAGACGCTTGTAATTCGCATCCTGACTTCGCATCCTGCCTTCGAGTGTCGGTCCGTAATCATTAACACAATACAGCGATGTTCCTTCTCGGCCATCATATAAAATACATTACATTATTATTTTCGAGAAACGGGCAAAACGCATCTCCGGCAAACTAGGACCGGGAGTTTCTGGGGCCTATACGGGCCCTGGACCTTCGTCTGTTGCTCTTTGAGAATTCGCTTATTTGAACTTTGCATGTGTTAATAAATCGTATTCGTATCGTACTGTTTTCTATTGTTCCAATACGAAATACAACTAGAAAGTCAAATAGAATCAGGCATGATGTGTGACTTTTTGACTGCGGCGATCTAGAATCCGGAGCTTTCCTTGGCCTATGTGGCCCCTGGATCCTGTCTTAGTCGAACCCACTATGAATTTTCGCTAGATCCGCTCTTGAAGATGCGTGTTTTATGTTCATGTATCTAAGTCTGATAAACGTTCAAATATCAGTCCCCCTCCCCAAAGCCAATATATGATAACAAGCGGAATATAGGTGACCATCGCCAAATAACGTAATATACCTCGAAATAATTCCATAATAATTACGAGTGCTTATATCTTTCTATCTACATGAACGTCTGGAAACTAGGCCTATACGTTGAACTTTGAGCAAAATACCGGCCCGAATATTTGCATTTAGTATACTTAAATGAACCGTGGGCTACAGCTAATCCGCTAAACTGATATGCTTGTACAACGAGAAGAAAGACTGGTGCAGTCTGCTATATGATTCGGTTTATTTGCAGAATTATTTAGGAAGTTGCTATCCGCAAGAAATTATTTCACTTAATAACCATTACCAGATCACAAAGGCAGTATAAGACAGAAATAAATTAACATTGAATGCGACAAGCGAATTCTTGTGGTTACAAATGTGCGTCAGTTTTGCTCGCAGCTCAAGAAAAACACTCGCGCGATTATTAATATGATAGATCAGGCTGAGATATTTAAATCGTTCTGTTTGCTTATATCGTCCGGTACTTCATTCACCAACCCGGTACTGTAAATTCAAAGTTAAATCAGCAGATTTTCTACCAGTTTTTTTCTTTTTCGCTGCACAGCCCGGTACTTTTTATATCGTCTGGTACACTCTCCTGTAATGTCCCATACAATATTGTGTATGTCAATTATAAATGACGACTATAATTTGCCGTTTCCTAACGTACCCGGGGTATGGTTTTAATCGCACTCTCGTCTGATTTGGAATCATCTCACCTATCTTTCCTGGTCGGTCTCCCCGGTATACTAGTCCGGGAGCAGGTCGAAAAACCTGGAAATACAGTCCACCTAATGTTTTTTGATGGTTTCTATATCTTTTCGATGTGCTGATCACGAAACCGGATGATGCCACCTTGGCATCCTTGGGGAAATCGAAATATCCAAGATGGCTGCCATGAGGCATTTCCTGGTTATTATGTCATGCTGGTTATTATGTATGGATGATCTCGATCATCGATTGTGATATATTTGACTATAAATTTGGGATAAATTCAATCGGTACATACGTCACACAACAATTTGGCGAAAACAAACAAGAATAACAGGAAAAATTATCCAAGATGGCTGCCGTTGACCCTTTAAAATATGCCCGTCTCTTTAAAATATAAAGCGTTGAATATATTGGTTACCTCAATCACCCATGGCTTTCAAAATGCTGATATATACGAGATATTTCCCAATGTCCGTAGAGCATAGGGTACACCAGCTCCGAGCTCAGACTCCAAAAGCTCCGAGCTCCGAGAGCTCCGAGATTGAGACGTGCCCAACGCCCAACTTAACACAAGAGCTCCGCATTCCGACAGCTCCGAAAGTTCCCAAGCTCTCAACCCATTCATGCGTACATCCAATTGCGCCCTAACAGGAAAACAGCCATGGCCATCTATGAATGGTATAGCCTGCTGCCGCTTGAAATGAAATGTGACCACACACACAGGTCCATCATGAAAACCAAGCTTTTGGGTGAACTTAACGCTCTAGCATAAAGCGTCACTTGGAAGAGGATATGGGGTTACCGCCCACCAAAGCCCAGGAAAATAAGCAGAATGCGCAAATAACTGTTTCAGAACATGCTACCTCAACGGTATCCTGGACTGCTCGACGACGCTTAGGCCAAGAGCGACCCTGACCGAAGAGTGAACTTCCTCAAACGACGGCTTCTGATTGGGCAAGAGCTTACGAGAATTGTAAACATACCCAACGCGGCTATGATGTGCTGGTGGGGATAAAATGATTGACCTGTCATCCTTTTTGTTTTTGTTCTCTCATCTGTCTACACCATGGCGTCAAGACGTTATGCTAGAGCGTTAAGTTCGCCCAAGAGCCCTTTTCCCACAATTTCCGACCTGCGCATGTGTGACCTCGTCTATAAAGCACGGCCCTCTGGACCCCACACCCCCATTTCTACTGTTGCAGAGCCATGACGGAGAGCCATTCCTATGCGACTCGCATCGTGGTTAATTCACTCACGGGTTACAGAGCAGTGGTTCAGTCCATGTTTGGAGATGGCGATGACAACGAGGGACGATGCCAGATCCTGCAAGTGTTCACAGAAGCGGTCCTCGACAGGGTCGACTCGATGGAGAGGTGTGCTATCACCCTCCACTACTGGACTATGACAGCCATTCTTGAAGCCCGGGCTATGGACCACGAGCGCTCACACTGGAACCAGCGATGGCTCGTTGGCCTCACAATGGTTTTTCCAGTATATGGCGAGATTCTGCTGGTGGACGTTTCGTCCCCGAGGCCCGCCCCCTGTACAGACCTTTTGGTCTTTGATATATGTTGGCATTTGGGAAGTTGATGCTGGGTCGACATCGTTACAGACTAGTCTGGATCGACATCACAGGGCCTTACAGACTGGGTCTTTTGTGTGTTAATGCCGCCGTTTTTCCTGTATATGGCGAGATTCTGCTGGTGGACGTTTCGTCCCCGAGGCCCGCCCCCTGTACAGACCTTTTGGTCTTTGATATATGTTGGCATTTGTGGGAAGTTGATGCTGGGTCGACATCGGGCCTTACAGACTAGACTTTTGTGTTAAATGCCGCCATTTACATCTGACGACGATACAGCTCACCAATCTCCAATGTACGAGTTGTCACAGCGAATCAGCTCACCAATTACCAGTATACGAGTTGTCAGAGCATTTCCATCATAGCTCTCTAGATTTGTATCTAATACCGCTTATGCCGGTGCTAGGGGGCGTGTGGTCATATCATCCAAGTTGCCACATGAACAGGTACAATAAAAGCGTACCTGAGATACAACACCTATTACGAATCGTTAGATTCTTGTTATGTGCTTTTGAATAGGTTGACCAGAAGACTATTCTGTGAAGTCATGTGACGCAGTCAGTATGTGGGCACCTCTTCCCCCTTCCCTTATATGTGTTGTAGTTTGCCCTATTGATCCTGATGCTGTGGCAATGACAGTTCTGTCTTACAGCGACAGAAAAGAACGGCTCTTTTCAGAGCCTTCGTGTCTTCCAAAAGAGAGACGGGTAACTAAGTTCAATGTTCACACACAGTACACACACACGCACGCACACACACACACGCATTCACAATGGACGCTCCGCCATGGCTTCCACCAAAAACAATACCATTCGTCATCCCGGACTGATGAGGGACACATGTTAATCCCTATATATACAGACACTACCACCACCACAGGGCGTTGGGCACGCGTCACTGCCCATTTGGACACAGATGGTCCTTCTCCACCCCAAACACCTAACTTCACACCCCCCAGAACGGACGCTTTCGCTACCACTCTCACTTATGACGTCATCAATGACGTCACAGATCACGTGAACAGACTACAGTCGTTGTCTACATCACGAGAGCTTCAAGCTGACAGCCTACACGGCCTATTAGGGCCACGGATGGTCCCACAATCACTCAACAGACCCCCCACGAACCCAAAAATGCCTGCTAATAGTACGGCCAGACATATAAGGGAAGTGGGAAGAGGTGCCGACAAACTGACAGTCACATGGTTTCACAGTATAGTCTTCTAGTTAACCTATTCTAAAGCACATACCAAGAATCTAACGATTCGTGATGTGTTGTATCTGAGGTACGCTTTATTGTATCTGTTCATGTGGCAACTTGGATGACATGACCACACGACCCCCAGCACCGGCATAAGCGGTATTAGATACAAATCTAGAGAGCTATGATGGAAATGCTCTGATAACTCGTATATTGGAATTGGACGCTCCTCCACTAGAGATTCACGATGACACCTCCCACATTCCAGTACGCCCATTATGGGTCCGTCTCGACTCCAAAATGTCCATTAAAATACCCTTTTTCTACTGCGCGTGCGCAGAATGACGTCAGTTCCACCCCACTACTGTTGAGATAAGCTGGAGGTAGTATTATAAGTGGTATGAAGTACTAATCAATCTATACACCAATTCTTGAGGACTCGTAGACCAAAAATATATAGTTCAATTCCATATAGCGGTCAATCTAAGGAATATACAGCGGTCAGGTTGAATATGCTGGCGGCCATCTTGGATATTTTGATTTCCCCAAGGATGCCAGGCTGCCATCATCCGGATTCTGAATCTGCACACACAGGAGATATATAATCCATCAAAAAACGTTAAGTGGACTCCATTTCCACGTCAAGGCTCAAACTGTGGTTTGGCTCCCGGACTATACTGTTAGAAAATTATAGAACTGGCTGTGATCTTTTCGTTCTTACCGTGATAGATTTATTATACGCCGTTTTCTGTTACCGTCTGGTACGCTTTCGCAGTAGGGCATTTATTTTACATGTTCGATACAAGATTTCGTCTGTTTTGTTTTTTGTATCGTTTTCTGATTACATGTTCAAGTTTTCTCCGTGCCAATTTGTTTTCTTGTACGCTCTGGTACTTTGTACACCGCTCGGTATTCTCTCCGATGTCGCCTGTTGACGTCCGATGCAAGATTTTGTAAATTATTCATGTTTTATCTGTAAATCCGTTACATTATGGTACACCGCCCTGTACTTTTAGAGATAAAACAGAAAAAAATGAAGTTCCGTAGAACGATAAAAACTATAAAACACCAGTGGTCAACTCATACAATAAAAGACATGGATAAAAACGTCTGGACCGCTTGAACAGAAAGCACAGACTGAAAATGCAAATGGCGGCTAACACCTAAAGATACAAAGTCCCCGGATAATACACACATAATCCGCAGCGCCATCTATCTACTGAATATTCAATAGTTTATTCTGGAACGCACTAGTGTATCTTTCAGATTCTTAGAACGACTGAAAGACGTTCGAATCGGTGGAAGTAATCCAACCAATCTGGAGTTCAAAACTTCATGTTTATTCTGAATAAACTGTTTATTCTGAATAAACTGTTTAATAAGACGAACATTAGGGGAGTATTTCATGATAAGTGGGAGAAATTCCAGACGCTGTGGAATTTTTCTTGGCAAAGCCGAGTTTTGGTTGCTTTTGCTCATATCTGCTTTGAGTTTTCTCAAGCCACGAGCAGAGTAGCCCCGCTTTAAGAGTGCTTGGATAAGAATGTAATAAGCGTTATTAAAATCACATTCATTGTTACAAATACGGCGGTATCTTATAAACTGAGACTTTACGATGCCTCGGAAAGTATACGGAGGATGGAATGAAGAATGGTGTAACAATTGGTGACTGTCCGTTGGCTTGAAGTAAACTTTACTATCAAACCTCCCTGAAGATATAAATCTACTACCTTTATAAATGGTAACATCAAGGAATGGAACAGAATGAAATTGAACATTATATTGCAGACGGATATTGGATTTATGTTCATTCAAGATATGAACAAAGTCCCGAAATTCATCAAGTGAACCAGGGAACACCCCGAAAATATCATCCAAGTATCGCTTCCAAAGGAGAGGTTGGATAGGACACTTGCCGAGAGCTTTCTCTTCCCAATCGGCCATAAATATATTGGCATATGACGGGGCAAAACGTTTGCCCATAGCAGTACCTTTAACTTGAAGGAAGTGCTTAGGGCCAAAAGAAAAGTCATTTTTATTCAAAGAAATATCCAATAATGTCAAAAGATGTTGATCATTCCTGTTTGGTGACGGGTGACGTGATAAAGCCTCAGCTATGACGCCTAAGCCCTCGTCCGATTCAATATTGGTATAGAGGGACTCAACATCCAAAGTAAAGATGAGTACCTGAGCATCGTAAGAATGTTCTACAAGGCAATTCTGGAAGTCGGTGGTATCACGGACATAACTAGCATGCTTTTGAGAAATAGGGTTCAGCCAATAGTCTATGTATTCTGCTAAACGGGCCATTTCGCTGCCCGAGTCAGACACAATAGGGCGCCCTTTCGGCATACGTGAGTTAGGCCAAGATCGAATATCTTTATGTATTTTGGGTAATAGATAGAATATCCTGTCACGACATTGGCCTACATCTGTTAAATAATCAAATTCCTTTATAGTTATATTTCCTTCACGATAAGTATCAAAGCAGATATGAGCAAAAGCAACCAAAACTCGGCTTTGCCAAGAAAAATTCCACAGCGTCTGGAATTTCTCCAACTTATCATGAAATACTCCCCTAATGTTCGTCTTATTAAACAGTTTATTCAGAATAAACATGAAGTTTTGAACTCCAGATTGGTTGGATTACTTCATAGACATAGACATAGACAAACTTTATTTTAAGTCGATACAATAGTGAACATTGTAACACTAGCTCAGATGAGCTATTTAAATCGACTAGAAAAGAGTAATAGAAATATACAATATGTAAAAAAGTGCATAAAACAGTATTAAATCGGATAGAAGACATGCATCAAAGTGATAAAAATTACCTACAAACGGAACAGGTGCAATTTGCGCCGTTCCATTTAGACATTCTTTCTTTTCCATTCTTTTAAAAATCTTTATATTTTCACATATCCGAAATTCATTAGGGAGTTCATTCCAAAGTTTGGATGCAGCATAAGTAAAAGAGCGTAAGCCGTATCTAGTTGTCTTGACTCTAGGTAAAATGAAACGGTTTTCATTTCTAAAATTATAGGCTGGGTGCATAAGAGTAAACATTTGAGATAAAATTTCGGGCCCTAGTTTATGAAGGCTTTTAAAAACCTCTGATGCCATAAGGCGTTGTCTTCGGACATGTAAACTGGGGAGATTTGCCTTTCTAAGTAAAACAGCATAATCACTATTAAAATCGGTGTATACAAAACGAAGAGCACGCTCTTGGATTTTTTTCCCATCTTTTTAGAGCTCTTCAAATTGCAAAAGTGCCAGACAAGCGGACAGAAATTAAAATTTGATATGATAAAGGAGTGGTGAATGGCAAGTTTTGTTTGAATATCTAAATAGCTGCTCATACGTTTGAGAGCGCTCAGCTGCTGTGATGCTTTTCTGCATATAACAGAAATGTGCTCACTAATATTTAACATACTGTCTATGTTGACACCGAGCAATTTGACAGTTTCTTCACATTTGATTTCTATGCCATTTATAAGAAACGCAGGACATTTCCTGCGCGTTTTATGTCCGATGGACAGAGCCTGGTATTTTTCCATATTTGCTTTCATTTCATTGTTTTCGAACCAGGTAGTGATAATTTGACAATCTTGTGTGATTATTTTCATCATTTTTTCAAAGTTTTCATCTGCATAAGAGATTGTGTTGTCATCAGCAAAATTACAGACAGAACTAATAGCTTCACAGAAATAAATATCATTTAGAAACACATTGAATAGAAGGGGCCCCAGGATCGAGCCCTGGGGAACCCCCTTGACAATTTGTGTCCATTTACTGACATTGTTGCCGATTTTGACCCTCTGGTTGCGATTTTCAAGGTAACTTTTCAATAGCACAGTTGCTGTGAGCAACTGTGCTAGAAACCACATCAAGCAGCAAGTCATGGGGAAGGCAGTCGAATGCTTTAGATAGGTCCATCATAATAGCAGCTACATACTTATTTTGGTCAAGGGCACGTCTCCAATCTTCCGTAATTTTCAACAGGGTAGTCTGACAGTTGTAGCCTTTTCTAAAGGCACATAACATTGGATTAAATATATTTTCGAAGCAGCAGGAGAGTTGGTCATGTAAAACCCTTTCGAAAATTTTGGAGATTGTAGGCAGAATGCTTACAGGCCTGTAGTTGCTTTTGTCTAGAGAGTCATTTTTTTTAAATGAAGGGATAACTTGGGCTGACTTGAGCTGAGATGGGAATTTAGAGCTAGATATAGAGTAATTTATCAGGTTGGTAATGGGCTTAACAAGAACATCCCTGCCTGCTCTGATAATCTTTGCAGATATATCTTTCTATACGAATCCCAGTTTTTGTTGGATTTACATATTTTGAACTTATTGAATAGTTGTTTCTTTTTGTAGATAGCCTTTTTCAAATCTGAGTTCAGATGCTGCAGGAATTTCGTCTTCATCGGTGCAGGAGAATCAACTGTATCAGTGATGAGACTTTCACAGAACCAGTATTGTTCATCAATGTCATCAAATACTTCACACACGTGAAAGGGGAGATAACTTAGGTCTCTTGAGAAAGCTTTCTCATCAAAATGCTTTTAACTTCGATACTGTATTTTACGTTTTTTGCAAGGGGGTATTCCTTCCCTAAACATAATACCAACCATGTTATGAAAATCACTACTGCCAGTATCGAAGTTTAGCGGATTTATGCACAAGTGTTTCATATTGGTGAGAACAACATCGTCTAGACTTGGTTTATCAGGATTTTTAAAACATGTCGGACCTGATATCACATTGTTCAAATCAAATACATCATATATGTCTTTTAAAGGTCGCCCTTTGTTAGAATCTAATAAATCATAATTTAGGTCTCCCAAAACCAGAATATTGTCATAGTGCATATACATCCTGTTCATGGTCTTGGAAAAGTCGTCAGTGAAAAGGGAGTTTGGCTGAGCAGGAGGCCTATAGGCACCAGCAATAAGCCATTTTCTTTTATTCAGCTGAACCTCGAGGATAAGACTTTCGGTAGCCGTAAACTGTAGATCAGGTTTTAGCCGAGCGGGAACATCATCTCGGAAATAGACGGCTATACCTCCTCCATTTGAATTTCTGTCATTTCTTTCTAACTTATATCCATCGATTTCAAACTGTTTGTTTGGGAAAGAGCTGTCAAGTTTGGTCTCAGCAATGAACAGAATATCAATAACACGGTTTGAGAGAACATTTACCAGCTCGTTGAATTTGTACCTCAAACTATTGATATTCAAGTAACAAATTATAGGTTTGTTTTTGTGTTTCTTCCTTAGTTCGTATATGGGTTTGAACGGATCCTCTGTGATTTCATTAAATTCAGGTGCCACAGTAGGATCACTCTTTGTTTCATCCAATTTATGCGCCATATTTACATTTATTTGAACGTTAGTAGTATTGTGACCCACCTCGGTCTCTTGAATCAAATCAACAGTCACAATGTCCAACAGTAATGAGTCCGATAATGGCGGTAGTCCACATGTACAGCAAAACCACTGCTCATCAGAGTTACCGAGAGTTTCATAAATATGATCAGACATGGTTATACATCGTGCGTGATACCAAATATCACACGAGTCACACGCGATTCCCTTTTGATTTGATCGAACAGACTTTCCGCACGTCCCACATGGTGATTTTATCGGGCCGGGGTTAGTGGCTATATCGCCGGCCAGCAGTATGTTGAACACCACAGTGCACTTGATTGATCGCCCGTGCGAATGACCACTGGTCAGTGTCTCACACCTATATCTCTCTTTGTTATAAATGGTCAGCGGGAAGAGTTTTACGAGGGCAATTTTAGCCACATCTGGTCTGCAATTATTCCATTCTGATGACAGGATATATTCACCACATCTTACAGGGTGTAGATCCGCAATAACGGGTGCCTCAGGTGGAAGAAATCGGAATAAAAGCAAGTAAAAACTCAGAGCGAGTAAGCAGCCATGTACTCCCGCCGCCATGTTGCTTCTGATAGGCAAACACCGATTCGAACGTCTTTCAGTCGTTCTAAGAATCTGAAAGATACACTAGTGCGTTCCAGAATAAACTATTGAATATTCAGTAGATAGATGGCGCAGCGGATTATGTATGTATTATCCGGGGACTTTGTATCTTTAGGTGTTAGCCGCCATTTGCATTTTCAGTCTGTGCTTTCTGTTCAAGCAGTCCAGACGTTTTTTATCCATGTCTTTTATTGTATGAGCTGACCACTGGTGTTTCATAGTTTTTATCGTTCTACGGAACTTCATTTTTTCTGTTTTATCTCTAATTGTATACTACAATAATCCTTAGGTTGTTCTAGTACTTTTTGAACCGCACGATAAGCGCGCGATTCAATCTAAATATTAAGAATATTTTATATTCCCGTTTAAGTTGAGGTTTACAAGTATACATCAAGCTATTCCATTCGCCTGATCCGCTGGACTGACCAGTGTTCTCCGGATGACATTTATCGCTACGACAAATGATACACAAAAACAGAAAAATCACGCCAATGAAGTAACAATATGTACCTTAAATTTTCTTATGCGAAATTAAGCATCTTTTATTGTACATAGTAGTATATATAACCCTTATTATGTCGTATTTCTGAGGGGCGGGAGGAAATGAAGCTTCATTTTTTCTGTTTTATCTCTAATTGTATACTACAATAATCCTTAGGTTGTTCTAGTACTTTTTGAACCGCACGATAAGCGCGCGATTCAATCTAAATATTAAGAATATTTTATATTCCCGTTTAAGTTGAGGTTTACAAGTATACATCAAGCTATTCCATTCGCCTGATCCGCTGGACTGACCAGTGTTCTCCGGATGACATTTATCGCTACGACAAATGATACACAAAAACAGAAAAATCACGCCAATGAAGTAACAATATGTACCTTAAATTTTCTTATGCGAAATTAAGCATCTTTTATTGTACATAGTAGTATATATAACCCTTATTATGTCGTATTTCTGAGGGGCGGGAGGAAATGAAGCTGTAAATGAAGAGGTGGATGCAATCACGGATGACTTCACATCCGGTGACGTCACATCCGTGTCAAAGGTGACTTCCGGGGATGACGTCACTTATGGTCACGTGTTTATACAACGTCACGGATGCCTAAATATGTGAATAAGTCCCCGTCAATACTAATCCCCAGTCTCATTGACAGGGAATCGTCGTGAATGTTCGGTAATCTTACTGTAAGATCTCCGGGAATGCCCGGAGAACAATTGACCACAGAGTTCAACTTCCACCGTCAGGGTTATAGTCATGCATACATTACGCATTGTCATACATGCAGCGATACTACGGACACTCATCAGCCCAGCCAGTACAGCGCCTTGTGACCCATCCAAGTTTTTTTTGTTTTTTTGTTTATTCACCAATCAAAAGGATCAAATTAAACAGTCATATACAGAAAGGGAATGCAAGTACAGTAACATATACAGATTAGAGAACATATAGATTGGCTGGAGATAATTCTTTGAAAACTGTTGACCGCTTCTGTCTGACTGGAAATTAGGCTAGTTCTATGTATACTATGATTTATCCTTTTAGTTTGGTGATAATGTTATTATATGAATTAGGTGTTTGGATCACGGAAATTCTTTATTTGACGACGGTTGATTATTGAATGAGGGACTAGACGCTTGTATTGTATTCCATATTATGTCATACTATCTTCAATTCGTGTCACTCTCTAAATTGATATGATTTGTCCTATTTGTCAGAATATCTATATCATATATTTGTGCTGATTTGTTTTACCTTATAAAGTTATGCTGACTATTTTCCGCTTCAGCAGGGACCATTATCAGCGTTTCGTTGGATTATCACTGGATTACCATGCCAGTGGTGCCTTCAGCTGATACTCCGCATACAATATAATCACATATTATATAACTAGGAAAGGCAAATACCATCGAGTCAAGTTGAAAATCCTCATTGAGGGATATAAAAATACTCGAAGGACAGGGGCGACGGGGGGAATAGTCCGTGATGTGTATGGGTTTAATAGAAGCATCCAGCTTTAAATTGTTCTAATTGTTTATACACGGAACTAAACAATAGATTTTTAATTTAAACGCTAGGCCAATTGAGTGTCATTATTATTATAATAACATGACCAAACAATACAGATTGATCACTAAATAAATCGTCAATAATAACACAACAAAAGAGACTATAAAATGTATCAATTCTTCCTTTTCTGTTATGTAAACAATATGCCGTCAAGGAATCGTTTCTCTTGCATCACCGCTCTTGTCGTCCAGCAGATGTGTTTTATTTTGCAAAATGGAGGTGTACTACATGTGCTGACCAACAGGGGATTGCCGGGTTTATGTAATTCAGGGACCCATTTTATTTACGTTATTAATCTTGATATTTCATATTCATGTTTTGAGGAAAAAAAATCGATACATCTTAACCCACAGTTTTGGAATTTTACGGTGTCGTCCTCACTCTTTCACCTACAATCCCCCTCCCCCCCAATAATTCACACACTCACAAACACAACTCCCAGTCGTTGAATTCAACCAAATTTGTTTATCTTACAATTTCGATGTGACCGCCAGTTGTTGCGTAAAGATGTTGGCAAACAGGCGGAGTTGTTTCTAAATCCACAGAGCTGATAGCTAAACAATATCAAAACTGTCTTCGTATCAAATCACGCTTAATTATTTCAGGCAAAAATTTTAGCGAGGGAGACACCTTATTGCTCGGTTTGCATATACTATAACCATTCCCACATGTCATCACAATATCTCAGTGATATCCATACTTAAATATGAATTGTTATCTGAAGTATATGTAATTCAATGTTGAGATGTCAGTTTGCTCGGTCAGTTTGCAGAGCAGTTAAAATTGTGCTTTTAGTGGAGTTGTGGAAGCATGCGCTTTTTTCCTGTCCTCTAGTGGGAATTTTCGGAGTTCTCGCCTAAATGCCGGTAGTATAATATAAGCGAGGGTACGTCTCTTAACCATTTCACTCTTGAGTAAGGCAACCTTATATTACATGTGATACTTTCGGTCCTCCAATCTCGTCATACTCATATTCTCTCAATTTATTCATCGAAGAATAACAATCTCGTGTTGCGATTATTGCCCTCTTTATTTGAGTAAATGTAAGTGAATAACTCATCATACTTACCGATATACATATTACATTCTATTAGGGAGCCTTTTTCGATCTAATGAAGATCTATTATTAGCTAGTAATATTTTGTAAAAATATTACTCATATTTTCTTTACCAAATCTCTGCATTAGTGCAGTAATCTAGCCACTTTAATTAAATATATGAAATATCTCAGAAGATTATTTTGTTGTTCCAAAACAAAATTCGATTTGTGCGACTGTATTAACAGGATTTTCCTAATATAAAATACACAGTTATCTTCTGTTAATAAGAGAAAGCAAACTCAACAAAATACAGCAGAAGACAAGTGAATATTTAAACAGGGGTGTCCGTTTAGCTTCTATACTGTTATACATGCGCAGTGCATCGTGGAAGCGAAACCTGAGTCCTTCAGTTACCTGTATCAGTAAAATACAATAGAACGGTTGAATGCGGCTTCTGTCGGCTAGGAAATCCGTTTTCAGCCATGTCAATCCAACCAGAGGCCGAAAATTCCGCTATCGGTTGGACACGTCGAAAAGATGTAATTTGATCTTCCTGGCTGTAGAACGAAAGAACTCGCCGTGATGTCCATGTCGGGATTAGCAAAATTTCGCCAGACAGGATTATGAGCTACCAAAAACTTTCAACGTCGAGGCGCGGATGATCGAGAAGCTTATCGCGATTTCGGCTCATTCGGCCCGACATACGGCTATGGGTGACTTGTAATATCTCCAGTTTATCTGGGGGGTTAATATTTTAATGGTGTTTCAAATACCAACGTAAGTAACTGAGCTACCGATTTTAAATAGGTAGATAATAAGTCACGGAAAAGCCGATATAATCCAACTGACGGGTGTAAGAGCCAACATTGGTAATGGAGAGCGATTCAGACCAAACTTTGACTCATAGTGTGACCACCCAAAAATAAATTCAGGAAATTAGCACAGGCCCCGTTTGACTCTCGTTCAGACATACCTACACTACTGATAGTTTGTTTGATCTATGTTGTGTTATTTGGCTAGTGACTATTTTCTTCTCTTCGTTTTTCTGCTTTGAAGATAGGATAGACAAGCTCTGCTGGATTTGATGATAATAATTTTGTAAACATATATATATATATATAAATTATTTTATCTCATCAATGTTGTATTGTTTCGTTAGTGATTTTTATTCTTTCTACACTAAATTTCTTTCAAAATAGGAGTTAGAAATTTAGGCAGAATCTGCTGGATTTGAATATTTTGGTTAATTTTTTTTCTCTCTCATTCAAATTGGTGCAAATATTTCAGTAGTGCAGTAGGGAATTTTCCAATTTTATTGCGCGGATTAGTGGAATTATTGACTCAGTTTCACTCCAAGAATTTGATGGGGCATATTGACATGTATTTTATTTGGAGAAATTTTGTAGTGTAGATGGTAGAGTTATGTGATTGTAGCGAGACGGTGTGATGCGGTTATTCAAGTTTCCCTTTTTTCAAATCTGAATCGTGGAATAGTTACTTCTCCCTCTTTCTAGTCGGCAAGGTGGAGTATATTATTATTGTTTTTGTATTGCTTCGTGGTTCACCGTTTTTCTGATATTTTGATATTTTCCCTCGACAATTTCCGCTTGATTTAAGCGTGCGTTAATGTTGAGTGATTTTATTTTCTTCAGTTAGTTGAACTGATAGTCTGTTAATTGAATTTCGACATTGACACTCAACTGTTGGCATGATATGGCTACAGGAATTTTGAGGAAGTAAACTTGTCCATCAGAGAGTGAATGTTATATGTGAGGTTTTATTTACTTAGTTTGTGTCTTTCTTCGAAATAAATCCTACTTTTTTGCTGGTGCAAATCTATGCTACCTAACTGACATTCTCAAGTGCGAATCTATTCAATTTACATGAGATTTATCAAGTGCGAATCTATTCAATTTACATGAGATTCGCAAACACGAATCTACTCAGTTGTCGTTCTCATAACAAAATGTCCAAAGTCTAACTGCTGCAAATTTATGCTACTTTTTTTAATTCTCAAGTGGGATTCTGTTCAACTTAACTGCGATTATAACTTTCTAATTTGACAATATTTTGAATTTCCTTGAAACAAAAGGTCTGAGGGATTTCTGCTGCAAATCTTTTCTGCAAATATTGTGTCTCCAGGCCATTCAAGTTTTGCACACGAACATCTACAATAAAAGAGTGGCTGGGATATAAATCGTGACAGGAATCGGTTTCGGTTCTTGTGCTATATTTGGATATACCGCCGTCTGTGTCCACCACCCTTGATATGTTGCGTTTAATTAACGGTACTTAACAGATCTTCTCATATGCGAATCTAATCAGTCAACATAATTTATTCAGTCAGGCTTAGAATGCGAATCTACACGTAATGGTTGAGAGCATAACTTGCTAATTATTCTCAAGTACAATTCAAAATGTTTCCAAGGTTGCTGAGACAGATCTAATATTTTTTTTTTTTTTTTTGCACAGATATAGATACTTCTTACATAAGATTTGGTAACACATAACATATGACATTTTGGAAAGTATGTCCTATACACAAAAGATCATCTGGCAGCATGTGTACACAACAAAAGCATTTAAACACATAGGAAAAGGAAAAAATAATTTCCTTCATAATAGAAAGAAATTACTGTCAATAACGTAGGACTTCCCATCTTTTGTAATGCTCTACCAAGGTGTTTTTTCTCAGTGCAATAACTTTTTCTAATTGTCTATAATATTTCAATTCTGTTTTGAAATTAGGTAAGCTCCGAATACTTTTTTGACAACGAGTTTTAAATATGTAAAAACGTGTTTGCAACATATAGAAATTTAAATCTTTATATTCGTTTAGACCGTCTGTTATACCTAAAATAGCAGTTGCGTTAAGGATGAGACTGAAACCACAGTCCGAAAACCAGAGATTTACTTCTCGCCAAAGCTGATTCACAACTGGGCAGAACCAAAACAGATGGGAAATGCATTCGGACGTACTTTTACAAAACCAACAGGTATCGTGATCCTGAAATCCTATTTTGTGTAAATATTCGTTGGTTCCAAGGATCCGATTTATTATCCTGTATTGGAACATATTAATCTTGTATCTAGGGTAGCCGATCTAGGAACCATATAAACTCTATTCCAAACTTCTTTGCTATAAACAATATGCAGTTCATCGTGCCATTTACGTTCAAATTTCGGAACCGAATACAATTTGTGAATCAGTATCAGTACTTTATTCACCAGATGCAACATTGTGTATAAATCAGTATAAAGCATTTGGCGGGAATAAAACCCCGAAGGGCTTGTTCTATCCCAAATTAATTAAATTAATATTAAGCATACATGATTTTGATGAATATAAATATGCATGTAGGAATGACAGGCAGCTGATACCATTTGTATAAATAAAACAAGAACCTTGTGGTCCACAGAAAATCTACCATAATCAAATGAAACTATGTGTGGTATTATAATGTATTACACTAGGGACTTAAATATTGTTAAAATAAGATTGCGATTGCGATTTAAACAGTGACAAGGATGGAGTAGATTTTAACTTAGGGGGCAAACTGTTCCACAACCGAGGTCCCTTTATCTTAACCGAATAGTATGAAAGATCCGATGAGTAAAATGGACGATAGATATTTATGGTAGACTGTCGAGTTGGATAGGAATGCATAGCTGATATCTTGAAGCAATCTCGAAGTCTTGTGCACGAGCAACGAAATTAAATGATCGTTTAAACTGGCAACTGGCAAAATATTCAACTCTTTAAAAAGTAGTTCTGTATGAGCCAGCTTGTCGGCTGACATGATTATACGAACAATCTTTTTTGTAATCGTTTCAAGGGCTCGATAGGAGTTGGATACGTATTCCCCCATAGAATGTTGCAATATGATAGATATGGATAGATTAGGGGAAAAGTATAGTATATAGAGCGATTTTTTGTTCAGAGTAGATTTGATATGATTGATAACGCCAATATTTCTTGAAATCTTTTTTCGTATTTCGTCAATGTGTGTTGTCCAATTGAGACGATCATTAAAATGCACCCCTAAAAATTTGAAATGGGAGACTTGCTCGAGTTCAGTACCACATATAGATATTTTAGGTTTGAAATTGCATGCACGGCGTCTAGATGGCTTAATAAACATAAATTTTGATTTCAAAACATTTAGTGACAATTTGTTACAAGAGAACCAAGTTTGTAATTTTTCCAATTCCTCAACAATCATATCCACTAGTAGTTTTGGGTCGCTATCAGACAGGGTAACACTTGTGTCAAAGGAGTTGGGTAACATAAGAAATATCATTTATATACAAAACGAAAAGTATTGGTCCTAAAATTGAGCCTTGTGGAACTCCACAACTGATAGATTTAAGCGACGATAATGTATCATTGTACAAAACGCATTGGGATCGTGAAGTTAAATAACTTTGAAACCAATCATTACACTTGCCCCGGAAACCATAGTAATCTAATTTATTTAGGAGAATATTGTGGTTGACCGTGTCAAAGGCTTTTGAAAGGTCCAGAAAGGTGGTAATGCTGTACTGTTTGTTTTCTCGAGCGGATACTAACTTGTCAAATAAGGATAGAACTGCATGCGATGTAGAGTAATTCGGTCGGAAGCCAAATTGATGAGAACATATAATGTTATTATCTTCCAAAAATGTTAGCATTCTTGTTACCACAATTTTTTCAACAATTTTACTGAAACAAGGGAGCACGGATATTGGCCGATAATTATCAACAATATCTTTCATTCCCGATTTATAGATAGGTGTAATTCTAGAAATTTTCATTGCGTCAGGAACTTTGCCTAATTGAAATGATATGTTTATAATGTGAGACAGTGGAAAGGCTATCAAATGAGCAATGGGTTTTATTAGTGATATTCGTATGCCGTCAATTCCAGCCGAACTATTTTTCAGATCGGCGATAACTTCGATAACTTCATTGGGTGTGCAAGGGTTAAGGTCCAGGTTTTGTTCAAAATTATCAGTTAGATAATCTTTATAATCAACAGAGGTATTAGTAATCTTTGATGCGAGTTTAGAGGCAACTGTACTGAAGTAATCATTAAAGTGATTGGAAATGACGGAAGGGTTGTCTGTATCCAGACCGTTAATTTTAAATGTTTTTAGCAGAAAGGTTACTTTGGATCGGTTCATCAGTTGGTTCAAGACTTTCCAAGTATTTTTAATGTCATGGTTGTAGAGATTAAATTTATCTTCATAGTATTGTTTCTTGGCTATTTTTAATATATGATTGAGTTTATTTCTATATTGTCTGTATTCACGGGAAGTGGTCGGACTTGAATAAAGAGGGCAGACATTTTTCTACAACCTTTTTTACAATTCAACAATATTAATAGATGATCAGCTATACGTGGACCATATGTGCCTAATACATCTTTACTGTGGACCTTAAGATTCTTCACACTATATTTCAGCGCGTTTATTAATCCATAATATAAAGTGAAAGCTGGACGGAAACCATAGAATTCACAAAAATCCTCATACTCTCGAACCCTTCCCTGAGCGTCTATCAAATCTATATAGTTGACTATCCCCCGCCTAAGCCATTTTGGATAGTAAACAGGTTGATCATTCACCAGAACTGCTGAATTCATCCAAATCGGTTGCTGGATACTACTAATCTGATTCCTACATATTTGTATGAATTCTGTCAAAGATAGAAATACATCTTTCCAGAAGTAATTATCGCATTTGACTGCAATGGCTTCAATGAAAACATCTCCCATTTGGTTAAAAACCGAGAATGGTACAGGAAGGATATAAGTTAATATGCTCTGCCATTTACATGTAGATGTCAATAGTTTTCTCAACCAGCTTACTTTTAGCGACTTTATAAAAATGCGGATATCCGGTGCTTTTAGCCATCCATCTTTATATGGTTGGGTTATGGTCTTCCGCGCTATTTTGTCAGGTTGATTTTTCTAAATAAAGCCAAAACATAATTGTTCTAACTTTTTAACGAGTTCCTCTGAAGGCGATGGAAGAGCGGTTAATAAATGCGTTAGTTTTGAAAGAGCTAACGTTTTAATTACCGTTATTCTTCCTAACACTGTCAAATCTCTCCTACCCCATTCCTTTAACAAATGTCTAATTTCCTTAACTTTGTCTTCAAAATTCAAAGCTAAATTGAGGTATTTCGGCTTATTACGCAGACTTCCTAAAAACACTGCATTTGATTTTGAAAAGTTTATATGTAGACCGGAGATTTTTGAAAAAAGATTCAAAACTTCCAAAGTTGCCAACAAAGATTTTTTGCTGCCATCTAAAAAGAAAGTTGTGTCAACAGCGTATTGAGAAAGCTTTTGAGTTGTATCATGAATATTTATTCCTATAATGTTTCGATCGTTGCGGACAAGAACACCCATTATCTCCACACACAACAGATCTAAGATATTTAGCTGAGATTTTCAAGTGCGAATATATAAAATTTAGCGGATATTCACAAGTGCGAATATAAGCAATTTAGCTGAGAATATAATGTACTAATTATAATATGGCCTTTCTTTGGAAATAAAAACCAACTGCTGCAAATCTACGGCATAGCTAAGATTATCAATTGCGAATGCATGCAATTCCGCTGAGATAATATATCGCTTATTTTTAGAAGTATTACGTTTCCTTGTAACGAATAATCTGAAAGTTTGCTGTAGCTATTCTATGTTACTTAGATGAGATTATAAAGCGCGTATCGGTGCGAGCTAAGTTTATAGGGGTGCTAATTAGACGAGAAATGTCGCCTTGATGGCAGTTTAGCAAAAATATATAGGTAAAATAGTCAGTTGAGCACATTACTGAATTTATGGAGGAACCTCCAAAGAATTCTGTCTTGAAAAATAATGACCATTCTGTTGCACAGGAAAAGTTGCCCCTCGTATGCATGATCATATACATGTGAGCACGTGAACTTCTTCCCTAGAATCAGACACGAATGTGAAATACTTAAATTGTCAAAAAAAAATGGATACCTAAACAGGTATGATGTCGAGTGATGTCTGATATGCAAGGTGTTTTGCACTTGTTACTTTTTTACAAGAAGTTACAGATTGATACATATACACGTACCCATTGCTATATATGCCTCGCATGCACTAGAAAAACTGCAATCCGTGAGTGATCCAGTGAAGGACCGATTCATCCAGTAATCATCCACCATTGAGTCCTTCAAATTGTAAGATCACTGAAGTAGCCAGTATTGAGCCATTTCCCGTCTCCTCTAGAATTTTGTCTCATAACAGTCTCATTCAGGTAATGGCTAAAGGATCCAAAATTATTATTATATGATCGACTTGTTGAGTCAGTTCTTAGGCAAGTCCACTGGCTGCATTCCAACTCGAACAGCCATATGGCTTGTCGGACTCAATTAGCCAAACTGTTAATATATAACTTTGCAGTCTGAGACGACGAGTCAGCAGCTGGCCATTTATCTGAATCAGTTCAACCAGCGACTCGCTGAGGCAAATGAACTGAATAGTCAGCGACTCCATGAAGCAAACTGCAAATTTACCTTCAGTACGGCCGTACTAAATAAACTGTTCAATAAGGACATAACAAAATATTGAATTTTCACGAATAAACTGTATTTGAAAATATAACAATAATATAACATTATTATACAGCTATGTCCTATGATCCAATCAAATCATTTCAATTGCACCACATGTTCGTACAATACCCAAAGTCGTATTGGATCCCAAAATGCCGTATTAAATTCTCATTTTATATTTCTAAGGGAGGTATCTGTTTTCGTCATGGCACCAAAATGAAGCTACAAAAGTTGGGAACATTCTATTCTCCCGCTCGATCATCTAGGAAACTTAAATATCATTATATATCTAAATTCAAAGTAACATTACCCAGTCAGTCAAATGTGTCTCACGTGAAGTTCGGAAAGTAGAGACTGATAATATACATGAATTTACATGATATTTACCGAATTATAGATTTTAAGTCTGTAGCACAGTGAATTTATGGGTCCTGTAGTTGAATTTATTGTTTGAATATATTATTGTTGTGTTGTTTTATCTAACAAAACTATATTGATTCAAACATAAATAAAAAATCAATAACGAATAGTTTGATATTTCGATGACCTGTATAATAAATAGGCCTTTGTACCATATGGATTGGTATTGTAGTCGTCCATGTTGTCATGAAAACCCGTATTGAACTCGGTGTCTCGGGTTTTCATCACATGGATGAGTACAATACCAATCCATATGGTACAAAGCACTGTATAATAACCTAAAAATATAACAATATGGCCAGGTACAATTAACTTACTCTCCATATACATGTTCATGTACCATGGGAAATTTAGTCTTATGTCATAATGTATTGATATTCGAATGAATTTGCAATTTATATCCAGAAGAAATATTTATAACTATAATTTTCAACAAACAAGAATAACAATACTGATAACAATAAACTACATGTAGTATTCATTCATATGTTTCAGATGGCATTCCCCATTGAACATCACACAACATATTTCATTCTTTCAAATTAGACTGCATATTTTCATGAATAAACTGTATGTCAGAAAATATAACAATAATATATCAAAGTATAGCGAGGTACAATTACATGTAACTTACTGTCCATATACACATCGCACAACGGTACAAACTTTTGTGCACTATACAGGGAATGGGTTGGCATAAACAACGGAGATAATCTGTGACTGGAAAATGGCAAAAACGTTGATCACAGCGCATGCAGAATGACTTATTATAAGTAAGGGTGAACTGCTGATCATCTACCCTGAATTCAGTAAGGGTAACCTGACAACACACCTGAATAGGGATATACTAATATTGAAATTTTCAGCCACAGGAGGTGCAAAACGATTTCATTGCCCTCCTGACATAAAGCTAAGGTTAGGCAGCGAGAATTGTGTTAATACTGACAATGTTGAATTATTTAATTCAAATACTTTTATCTATTAAACCTTTTGTTTCAAGATTATGTGGGTTGGAAACCACTATAATACATGTTTTCCAAATTTTGCGGAAGTACCAATGTTAAAGCAATGCCTGATTCCCACTCCTTGGCAGCACTATAAAATGGCAGCATTAGATCTGCTCTGTTATAAGTAGGTACACCTGCCCCTGCCCCTCCCCTCCCTTCCCTTCCCCGTCGTGATATAGCTGAAAAAATGTTGAAAGCGACGTTAAACCCTATTCACTCACTCACTCACCCACTCGTTGGGGCAACGTCATGTGAACAATGACGTTGTTCACACATTTCATGGTTGAAAATTCCAATCTCGAAACATCCCTATTATACTGCTTTATGTTAATTATTTCGTCTTTTACATGGTATATGTATAGAAAAAGTGTCAACTAGCAGATGTCAAACTTGCCAAATCATTTATTGAAAATTGCCAATTATTGTCTGACATCAAATTATGACGTTACATCAGACCACTCATTCAGTCAGTTGATCTGATATCATGTCATAATCAATGAAAGATAAGTGCTAGGTGTTCAAGCGACATTCCAAAGCAGCGAGAAGAAGAAACATTTTAACAAAACTGGAATACTTCTGTTTGTTTGGTCACCCTTATACTGAATCCAGAGAAAGTGTTAAACAGAAAATTTGAAACCTTTGCAGTTCATCTTTAAATTAAGCATTCGCCTGCCCTAATATTTAGAAATTAACTTTATTCTAAACAAGGAGTGAGTGAATATGATTTAACGTCGCTTTCAACACTATTTCAGTCATATCACGACGCTGGTTCCTATTCCTTTTCACACCAGGAAACCACACGGGTAGGGTCCTAGTCCTTTTAACATCCGAGGCCCCAAGGCTGGGTTCCTATTTCATTTCACACCAGGGATCCCCACGGGTGCCCCAGTCAGTCGCCTCTTATGACAAGCTATCTGAAGAGCTGATATCTATTCTTACCATCACCTGGAGTGTGCACGACGACACCCCAGATCAATCCCTGGGAGCCTGTTTTACGTGGAGTCATAAATTATATGGCAACTCTCAGCTTCTTCACGTAAAGCTCGTGCATTTAATTGCAACTACGTGGAGAAGCTCTGTCGTATAACTTAAGCTTTCATGTAATTCTTTTGATGGGGCCCAATCTGTGCCACCAGTAATTCAGTTGACATAGGATATGTGCATCCTCAGGTCTGTCTTAGGAATTATGAATGTCGTTTGCGCATGATCAGCAGCATAGCCATTATACCCCTCTGGTACAAGCATACTCAGAGCATTGACAGTTTCTAAACCACATGCTATAGTTGGTGGTTCAATCTCAAACACATGCAAGTCTTCTCGAAATGATAACGTGGTGTACTGTTGTGCTCTGAGAAGAGATGTTTTTTCAACACACCAGACAGTTATGACTTCTGCAATTATTGGCATACCATCGATGAAATCAATAGCAAAAAACAACCTGGTTTGAAAATATTCCCACCAACATTCACCCAATTGGCTTTGAAAGCATGATCTATTTCATTTCCAGCAGACAGGCCACATCTCTCCATTTCAAGTTTTACATAGCACAGATCAAGAGTAGTAGTTGGCCCCACACAATTTCACTTTCAGACATGGGATGGTCCCTCTCTTCTCCATATATGTTCAATGTACTATTGGCTGCAGTTAGTTGATGTCGTTTACACATATAATAGCAAACGTTTTTGTAACTTGCTGAACCACGAAGTGATTTTAAATATGAATGCTTAGCTTCAAAGCGCATGCACCAAAAACGTACTAGTGGACCAAGACTCAATATTTGTTCTGAAAAATGAAGCATGTAATGTTGCTTTGGGATAATACTGACTTCTCTGAAACATTCTTTGAATAACTTTAGATAAAACACGACACAATCTTGAAGTGTGAACACATCCTCCTTAGTATTATCGGACTGAACACTATTGCCATTATTTCAAGTAATAGCAAATAACACTGCCAAACAGTGCCAGATTTATCAACCAGATGTCCAACCAAAAGTGGAAGAAATCTTCCAAGTGTCCACATCTGAGATGAAGACTGGTGGAGTGATCCATCATCATCAGTAACTGTATCTGGAATGCTAGAAGGCTTGTTTTTCTGATCAATGTATCCAAACTCAAAATTTGCTAATTTATAATTTAACTGTTGCAACGAAAAGGTGCCTTGATTGATGTAATATTTCAGCAAATTTTTCATGGTGTAAGGGAGAGAGCCTTCAAAAATAACATGCATAGTATCCTGTGGCACACACTTCACAATACTGAAATGCGGCAACCGACTGAGAACACTCCTCCTATTCAGCCCATAAGCAGTTGATAGAATTCCTCGAAATTCTGATGTTGCAGCGTTTTCCAGTTTCATGCACATGTTATTATAACCTTTTTCTGTTCTCCTGACAAATTTTGACTGATCAAACTCGGAACCCATATCATCGGCAGAAATCATGCAATGACGACACTTTCTAAAGGCAAACCCAACACCTTCCTTGAATCCACAAACAACATG